>JAKOGI010003387.1:52500-55587 GCA_029747015.1 Carnegiea gigantea | reverse complement strand
TGTGTGCGCGCGCGCGCGTGCATATATATATATATGTGTGTGTGTGTGTGTGTGTGTGTGTGTGTGTGTGTGTGTGTATTTGTAATGCCCTGAAATTCTAATTTCATTTCTCATTTACTAACCTCAACCTTCATGGCAGTGGAGCTTAAATGGGGGTGTTACTGCCGTATTTCCTTCTTAAAAATACCAGACTGGATATCGAAATAACAATTAGCACAATAAACCTGATGATACTTCAATCTCCACGTTATTCAAATACTAGTGACATCTACTAAATCAAAACCAATATTCATAGTAAACTTTGTCTTAACAACTAAACTATCATCTTCTTTGACTCAAGCGTTTGGGCCTCCTCCTACTTTTAGTTCCCCAGTCCCATACATGACTAAATCACCTGAAAACAAAACATTTTGCAAAAGTGAGATAAATTCAGTAAACAATCACCCCTAACAGTCAACTACGCACACAAATTCATTTTGAAAATATTTTAATGGGGTAGAAAAAACAGCAAGACTCCTAAAACACATTTCTCATTAACATAACCTTCCATGGTTACCAACTCGCAGAGATGTAAATTCATCATTTATGAACCAAGCACAGCCGCCAGATTTTTGGGTGAGCGACCCCACTGGGTCTCATAGCCTGCGTTTCAATTCAACGCAGTTGCTTAACTTGTTCCTAACCTACCGCTACTCAGGCAGTTACCGCTTACCTTTCTTGGCCTACCATCAACAGGGATGGTTATCGCTAACCTGGCCCACATCGCAGTAGAGCACGTGGCCACTCACATGCATGTACTAGTTTCCTGAGGAAGGCTAATGGCTTTCAATCCACACAGTCAGATTAAATCTCACCCAACTCAGCCTTTACAGTTATTGATTTCATTCCTCCCTATTAGAGATCGATTTAGTATAAATGTGTTCATTAAATCTCAGCCACTTCCCCCACTGACAACACCACAACAATAAAGCAGAAATTTCCAACAAAACATGACAAGGTCTCAATTTCATGGCATATCATATAATACAGATTTTGCTATGCAGTTACACTCAGTTAACTCACACTATCGCCCCTTTAAATCAGTAAACATAACAGTTCTTACCATGTTCATCGCACAAGCAGTTGCAAACAACGCGGGGAAGGGTTAGGGCATGATTATTACCTGGATACCGTACAAGTCACGGACTCAATTACTATTTCGACTTACTGCTCCGCACCTGGGCCAACACATAGCCCACACTCAGTCTACACTCAAATGAATTACCCCCTGGTCTCTTTCTTACTTCCATAATTTTATAAAATTTTACCCATGCTTTGATGGCCCCCAATTTTGGCCCAGACTAGGGTCTAGACTTGGCCAGATTCTACCCCCCTTTCAGAGGCCATAACTTCTGATCCCGATGTCCAATTTGAATTTCTACCCCAATGCAGAAACTTTGAGCCGCCCTCTACCCCTATCATGTTCGGGGTTTCGTCCGGTTCCATCCCGTACTAGGTCATTTTCTCACTTATTTTAGTGGTATTACTGACTGTCTTGGTCTAGATAGTCCATAGTAAATTGGTTATAACTTGAGTCACGCTACCGCAATCAGCCCGATTTCAAAACATGGTTATACGACCCATCCTGAGGCATCCATCCCAAAAATTTGAAGATTTTTGGCTCACCGACCCACCCTGGGTGAATTTTCAAAGTGGCCATAGCTACAGCCCATTTTCCAGCCCAGTGACCCAGTCTAGATTTCCTAACCCGAATTCCTAGCCCCATAATTTTACACCTGACATCCAAAACTCGATTTCTTGCCCATTACAGAAAGAAAAGCTTGTCCTCTACAACTTTCATGTTTTGTATTTTTACTAATTCTCTCAGTATCTAGGCTGAAAATCCTAAAACATACAACCATCCTTGACTGTCTTAGTTTCAACAGTCTTTGGTAAACGGACCATAACTCCCGCCACACAAGTCAAAATCCCATGATTCAAAAGGCATGGTGCAGAGGACACCTTGGCCCATCCACCCTCAAATTTTCAAGAATGTTAGACTAGTAGATCAATGGGAATAAATTTTTAAAGATGTACAATTTGCTGCCCTTACCCAGTAACACATTTTTATCAATTTTCAGCCCGAGTTATGCGCTTTTCGCCTCCATAATCACGTCGTTAATACTCGTGACAACCCCCTGTGAATCCAATGACCCTTCCCCCTCACCCAAGTTGTCTAAGTCAGGGGAAAAAAAAAAAAGAAAAACTACGATTTGAGAATAAGAATACAAATAGACGTTGCACACTCACCTTGACGTAACTTCGGTAAGGAAGCGATTTGAGTGTCGACCCCTTTATGCTACAAATCTGAAAACAATTATAAAATGAATAAAGTTCAATGCTTTCCAATCAAAATTCGCACAAACCATGACGTTTTTTTAAAAAACTACAAAGGGTTTGGGATACTCATGCATTGGGTGCATGGGATGCACCCCACTTACCACCAAGGAAAGGGAACGTGAGCGGCCGGCGGTGGTCCGGTGGTGGTCGGCGAGGCGTGGCTGCGAGAGGGAGGGGGGAGAGAGAGAAGCGAGAGAGACAGGGAGAGAGAGAGGGCACGGGGGAGAGAGCACGAGAGGAGGAGAGAGAATGAGAGGAAGAGAGAGAAAGAGATGACTAGAGAGGGGGGTTAGGGTTTAGGGGCCGGTTGACCAAGGGGGAAATTAGGGTTTGGGGGGCCGGTTCACCAAGGGAAAGGAAAAGGAAAAAAAAAAAAAGAAAGAGAAGAAAAAGAAAAGGGAAGAAAGAAAATGGAAGAAAAGGAAAGAAAATAAAACACATTCTAGGGTTGATTTGGATGAGTTTGGGAGGCAAAATTTTAAATTTCAAAGTAAATAAACAGGAGAGAAAACAAATGAAAAGGGTTAATTATTGAGTTATGAAGCATAACCCACAAGTATTTAAATCGAGGGGGAAAAAACAAAATATTTCGGATGAAAAAATAAATAAATAAATATTTTTAAAAATTTAAAAGACACAACTCATGGCGAAAGAGGTTTAGAACGACTTGGATTATAGGGGTTGGTCCGTGTCACAAGATTTTCCAAT
>JAKOGI010003387.1:10000-50000 GCA_029747015.1 Carnegiea gigantea | reverse complement strand
TGAAGGGATCTATGGCAAAAGAAGGTAAAATTATTTAGATGCATTCTTGAAGCGTTCAGAGCTGCGATGGTGGATGAAGTGGCATGTTTTTGTTTAATATGAGCGCTATAAGACTAGTTGTGTTTTACATGTATGACTATCTACTGTGAATATGTGTTCTAAACCAATTTTGTCTATATAACTGTGTATAAGTATGACTAAAATTGGGTGAGTAACAATATTTGATAATTTTTCCATTTAATATGGTATTATATGACTAATTATGTTTTGTATGCATCACTTGTATACTAAATTTGTATTTAGGAAAAGCTTCGATCGCAACTATGTAAGTATGATTGATAATAGTTTCAATGGGTGACTAATGATATTGAGCTTAATATGGTGTTGTATTGAACGTTTCACTAATTGTGTTTCGCATACATGACAATTCTATAGTAAATTTGTGTACTAAAATAAATTTGGGCGTAACAGCTACATAATGTGACTATTAATATTTTCAATGGATAACTAACAATATTCGGATAAGTCTTTTGCACGTAAGAGTATAGTATATGACAATTATGTTTTGAATGTTTTGAATGTATGACTATTTATATAATTTTGTGTTACAACTATGCAAATGTGACTAATATTGTTTCTAATGAGTGAATGATAATATTTGATAAATATGTACTGTATGAATAATTGTATTTTGCATATGAGACTATGTACGCTAAATTTTTGTTTCTAAATAGATGTTGATGTTCCAACTATGTAAATATGACTGAGATAATTTCAACGTGTGACTAATGGTACTTGATGATTCCTGTGTCACTATATGACTAATGACATTATGCATATATGATTAGATACTGTAAATTTGCATCCTAGAATGAATGCGGCCGTTACAACCATGTAAATTTATATGACTATTAATATTTGCAATAGGTGACCAATAATATTTGTTAATTCTTTCATTTTGCTATGACTAACTAATAGGGACTGGTAAACAGAGAGCGAAAAAAGCTTGGGAAGTGCCTCTACGATCGTTTGGATTCAACATGAGTAGTCACAAAGGGGAGTTCACAAGGAATTGAAACCATTTCTAGAAGCAAAGACAATCAAACACTAAACATGTGGTTGCAAAACTACAAACCCTATAAGAGTCTGGGACACGAATTCCTAAGCACAAATTGCTTTAATGGTTTAGTTCGATACCATTATGAGTATGTTTGTATTTTTTCACTTTTAAACTAAAAATACGTAATTATTATGGAATGATTATCCACCCCTCACCTTTGATTTGAAGCTATTGGTTTCTATCCATCTTAAAGTCCACAAGGACAAATTACTATAATTAGCAGTTGCAAATAATCAGAAAGAACAAAAATGTAAAATCCAATATGCCTCTCCTTTAAGCAAACCACATAGAATACGTGACTATGAAAAGGCTAACTTATGACTAAAATAATATAATATATGACTATTTTATGGTACGTATTTCATTGAAACATAAGTTGACGATGATTATTATCACTAAAAATATTCATTAACATTTGGCTAAAATAACAAAAGCGAGCTACCTAGAAAGCATGACTATTAAAGGTGAATTGATGACAAAAATACATATAAGATATGACTATTTTCGAAGATAGAGTTAATTGAAACATAAAATAATGATGATAATTTCATGATCACTTAGGTAAAAATATCTAGTCCATGTGACTAAACTAATGAGAAGTTAAACTACCTAAAATATATGACCATTAAAAGAATAGTTGATGACTAAACATGGTTGTGACACATGATTTTTTTGTAACTTTAGTAAAACATAACCTAAAAGATGATTGTTTCATGAAATAAATATGAGTAAAATCATTTAGCCATGGCGACTATAGAACAAAAATCAACAATGACTTACAATATATGACCATTGTCCTATCAATGGATGACTAAATTAGTACACATACTCATCATCTAGAAATCCACATTAACTTGAGTGAACTTATTAAAAAAAGATAAAAAGCAGGAAGGACCTTGACCGTAACAAGGGAATCCATGTACACAAGTATCAAAATTTCATAAAATACAAATTCGCAATCTCATTTTTATTCGATAGTTATGCAAGCATGTCATTACTCTTGCAGCGCCTAAAGCAAGCAACACCCAATGAATAAGAATTAAACAAGATGAACGGCAAAGGAGAACATGAAAACATCTACAACTAATTGTGTTTTTGAATAAACATCTATGACCAATGAATTAGCAACAGGTAAAAATGGTTGTCGAAAAGTTGCAATGTATTCATGCCTTCAAAAGCAATTCTTTTATGAATCAAAAGTTGAATTTGAGTAATAATTAATCATGACTAGTTGCAGATACAATACAAGGCAAGAAGCCAAGAACCACAATAGTTAATGAATCAAAAACTTGAATTTGGAAACTTGCCAAATCTTTTTTTTTTAAAAAAAAAAATGGGAAACGAGTGGAGAATGAATCCACTCTCTTTAACCATCCCCTGTTTAATATTTAAAAAAAATGCTACATATGTCATCTCACGATAACTTTGTATAAGATGGTCTTATACAAGAATTTTCATTTTGCATATTACTTTTCAAAGTCTTTGACCAACTCACTTTACACATTATTTTGCAGAAAAATCCTTAAGAAATGCAGTATCTTTAGATTAAACAAAAATTGTTCTCCCCATTTGACAAACTTGGAACCTTGTCCTACTGGAAACAAAATATATAATATTTTTTAATGTTATACATATTGATAAAAGTATATTTGGAAAATAATAATTCGAACTTTGAGAGTGGTCAAAATCAATAATATAAAATGTGAGAAATAAGCACCAGTGTTCTAAAAATTTTACATTTTTACTACCTAGTCCGTCCCTTAGTGTATGAATTTTCCTTAGTATGAATTATTGATAAAAAAATACCAAAAATTTATAGCACTTGTGTTAGAGAGGACCACGACTTGAGTAACAAAAAATTTAGGTCGATCATACCTTAAACCAAAATAAAACCGAAATTTTTTGGGCTTTGTTTTCTGGTATCCTATAATCTGATTTTTTTTTTTTTTTTTTCAATGCACATTTGGTGCTTTGCAACTTAGCAAGGCTCCTCTATCTTCCCATGTTTTCTCGCAAACAGAGAAGACTATGCAAAAAAAATTCAAACACGTATAGCAGAGCACTTTGAACTATCCACCAAAAAAAAACAAAAAAATTGTCCACCCTGCGGCCGCTAAAGATCATCTCCGCGTGGCAGACGGTAAAAAGGCCACCCCTTCAAATCCACTCAACAAAATCTTATTTTCTTTTCTCTTCCTCTCTCTTCTCACTCTACCAAAATCCCATACAAAACCTTGCTCCAAGATTATCCAAGAGTACAGAGAGAGTTAGGAGATTGAGACTAGGAAGAAAGAGTATGAGAGCTAGGGAAACTGTGGCTTTGTGCAAATACATGGTCTATGGACTATGGTTTTTTTTCCTATGCTTCTTTTCAATATATAATAAATGAATAAATAAAATTATCAGTTTTTGAAGTACCTGAAATCTCAAAACTCTTGAACGGTATACGAATTGATAACTTGAAAAGTTTATCAGAACTGAAAATTTTAAAAATTTCAATTTGTGTCACGAAAAATTCAGGGAGGTTCACAATTTTTCCGTTAGTGTTGAGCACCCTTAATTGGTGCTCATTTCATATGTTCGAATTATTAGTTTGCACCACTCCCAAAAGTTCGAATTATCATTTTAACAATACTCTTTAAATCATATTTTTCTCTCTCTTTTTTTCCAAACACAACCAACTCTGCTTATGCTACGTCATAAGCCATGTTCATCAATGAATGCACGTAAGAGAGAATTTAGGAGACTTAAAGAGAAATTAGTTTACTCTTAGGGTCTATTCATTTCATCATTTTTCCAACCGCAAATGTTTCGAAAAAATTATATATATCATGTGAGAATCCGTTGTTCATATGATTCTTTGATAGAAAGAAATAACAAACAGGCATGTTGCTATCATTTTTTAAAGGATTAAAAATCAACGAAGTAATCTAAATCCAATGATTCAAAACAAAGATAAAAGATTCCAGAACAAGGCAACATCCTTTTATTTTCTATTTTCGATTTGAATTGTCACACCCACTAACAATTAATTGGATTAGAATCAGAATGCTGAATTCAAGTCGATTCTAAATGAGACAAAAAAGAGTATTCGAGATTGCTTAGTAAATGAAATGCCAAAGGATTTTTTTGGAGCTATTTGAAAGTTATTTGAATTGAGTTATGAGTATAGAAAAGATTTTCATTTTTTTAGGAAAGAAAAAGGACTTAATTCTTCATTTAGTTCATTAGAAGATTTTATGGACTTTTTTTTTGCATTCTAATACAAAACTTCCAATCATTTTTCTCAAGTCGTACGAGGAGAAAACTTCCTATATGTTTCCAACGAGGGTTGGTGTTAATCTTATCTATCCTAATAAGCTGTCTATCGAATCATTGAAATTGATGTTCGGTCCTTAAGAGAGGGAAGAGATCTACAGAAAGTGGCTTTTTATGATCCAATATAGAATCAGGCTTATTCAAATGTTCACGCCATTAAATATTTTCTTGAAAAAAGCGTTCAACCTACGGAAACTGTTTATGATATTTTTTAAAGAGGACAGAAGTTTTTAAGGAATTTTGACTTAATTAAAAGAAGTTCAATTAATGAAATATGAGAGAGAGAGAGAGAGAGAGAGAGAGAGAGAGAGAGTGTGAGGTTCTAGCTTGCTATAACTTTTTTTAATTCTTCCTTTTTTATTCATCTATGTATGTAGATTTATTATGTAGTGCCAATCCAACACAAGTTTCTTTTTTAATACTTCACTTAGATTTTTCTCCTTATATTTTAATTTCATAATTTCTATCCTATTTCTATTTATTATTAATTATTATTAAATAATGAAACCAAATTTTTTATATTCTATATAAATATATAATAAATATTGCAGTTCAATATTTTTATTTAAATTTTATTTGAATTGAATTTTGTTTCTTTTTCCATTGTAATTATAGTAATTTGTAGTTTTCATATTGACAAGAGTGCACTGAACAAATATAATTCAATCATGAAGTAAAAATCAATAAAAAATGGTATGTGTTATGCTCAATATATAGGGTTTTTTTTTTACTTTGTTCGACGATTCCTTGAATTTCTTGCGGGACAAAATTTGGATTCCAAAAAAAAGTATAATATTTCATCTAGAAATGCTTTTTAATTATTTTATCTAATAATTTCTTGTATTGTCATCTGATCTCTTTGTTTTTATGTTCAGAATCAATTAGAAAACTTTGTTTGTTGGATTTATTGCTAATTCAACATTTTGATTAAAGACTACAATCAAAGTTTTCTACGTAACATATCTATTTTGGAGGTTTCCTAACTCAACGGTATCAAACCAGGACTGATCCTAAAAGGAAATGAATGGAAGAAAGAGCATGTCGCATTGATAGAGAATTTGAAGAATATTTTATTTCATTCGTACCAAATCGGTACCAAAAATTATTTGAATTGAACGAAATGAATTCGCAAGTTCGGTCGATTGAATAAATGGATTGAGCCCTATGGCTCAAATTCTAGGTAAAGAAACAGCAACGAACTTATCTTTGTAATTTGAATGATTACTCGATCTAATTAAATGTTAAAAAAATTAGTGTCTGATATAGGAAAGGCTTCTTCCGCGAGTGAATTTTTTCGTTTTTAGTGAATCCTAACAATTAGATTATCCATTTTTTATATGGAGATGAATGTGTAGAAGAAACAATATATTGATAATGATACTTTTCCAAAATCAAAAGAGCTACTGGGTTGAAAAAATAAAGGATTTCTAACCATCTTGCTTTGTTATCCTATTAAAAAAACCAATTAGATGGAAAAAAAATAGAGAATATGTTGATGAATTTACCTGTCTCCAAGGCACTTAGATATTTCATAATAGAATTCACTGTATCGCACTATGTATCATTTGATAATCCAAGAAACCCCCTGCTTTTTTTTTCTAGTTTTCAGTCTAATTTTAAATGGAAGATTTCCAAAGATATATGGAACTAGATAGATTCTGACAACACACCATTTTCTATCCACTTATCTTTCAAGAATATATTTATGCATTCGTATATGATCATGGTTTAAATAAATCTGTTTTGTTGGAAAATGTAGGAGATAAGAAATACAATTTACTAATTGTAAAATGTTTAATTAACCGAATGTATCAACAGATTTATTTAATTCTTTCTGCTAATCATTCTAATCAAAATGACTTTTTGGGCACAAGCATAAGAAGAATTTGTATTATCAAATAATATCAGAATGGTCTGCAGTCATTGTGGAAATTCTATTTTCCCTATTGTTAATATCTTTCGTAGAGGACAAAGAAAACAATAGTAAAATCTCATAATTTGCAATCGATTCATTCAATATTTCCTTTTTTTGAGGACAAATTCTTACATTTAAATTATGTATTAGCAGTATTAATATCTTACCCTATCCATGTAGAAATCTTGGTTAAAACTCTTCAGTACGGGGTGAAAGATGCTTTTTCCTTGCATATATTACAATTCTTTCTTTATGAGTATTGTAATTGGAATAGTCTTATTACTCCCCAAAAATTCATTTCTATTTTGTCAAAAAGGAATCAATGATTATTCTTGCTCATATATGATTTCCATGTATGTGAATGCGAATCTATTTTCACTTTTCTCTGTAAATAATCCTTTCATTTACAATCAACATCTTTTGGAGCGCTTCTTGAACAAATTTATTTTTATGGAAAGCTAGAATATCGAGTAAAAGTAAAACCTTTTACTAAGGATTTTCACGTTATCTTATAGCTTTTCAAAGACTATTTCCTGCATTATGTTAGGTTACGAGGAAAATCAATTCTAGCTTCATAAGGGACATCTTTTCTGATGCATAAATGGAAATATTATCTTCTAAATTTTTGCCAATGTCATTTTTCCCTGTGGTCTCAACCAAGAAGAATCTATATCAATTGGTTATCAAAGCATTTTCTTGACTTTATGGTTTTTTTTTTTTCCAAGCGTTCGACTCAATTCTTCAGTGGTGCGGAGTCAAATGGCAGAAAGTTCATTTCTAACAGATAATCCTATTAAGAAATTTGATACAATAGCTCAAATTATTCCTCTGTTTGGATGGTTGGCTAAAGCGAAATTTTCTAATGTATTAGGACATAAGTCGGTCTAGACCGATTTAGTAGATTCTGATATTATTGATCGGTTCGGGCGCATATGCCAAAAACTTTCTCATTATTATAGTGGCTCTTCAAGAAAAAAGAGTTTGTATCGAATAAAGTATATACTTCGACTTTCTTGTGCTAGAACTTTGGCTCAAAACACAAAAGTATTGTACACCTTTTTGAAAAGATTAGGTTTAGAATTGGGAAGAATTCTTTACAGAGAAAGAAAAAGTTATTTCTTTGATCTTACCAAGACATTCTTCTATCTCACAGGGATTATATAGGAGTCCTTTTTAATATTTGGATATTATTTATATCCATGATTTGGCCAATGATGAATGATTAGTTATGAGACTGTCTAAATAAAATGAAAATTATACATAAATGAATTATGGAATAAGATTAAAAAAAAAAAAAAGTGCATTCATTTCTATATTGAAATGTACAACTTCATGCTTATGCAGTAAGTTTGAATCAATTGAGTATTGAACTTTGTTAGAGTCTTTTCTAGGAAAGGAACTGAATTTTACATGTATAAATTGGGAAAGCCATGTGCAATGAAAGATGCAAGAACGGCTTAGGGAGGGGTCTTTCTCCTTTTAACAAGGAAATTATCTACTCCATCCGACTAGTTTTGGGTTCGAGTCCTGGGTTGACAGAAGGAGGTCTTTCAGAACCTGAATCAATAAGCTTATTGATTTGAATGAAGGAAACTAAGATATTCCATCAACTGCTCTCAACCGCTTCCAAATCTTCTAACTGCTAACTACTAATTACAACTGGCCCTCACAACCGCTTACAACTACTCTCACCACTTTCAACTGCTCGCAATTGCTCATGTACTTTCACAAACGCTAATTCAACTATCTCCAAACTGCTCACAACTGCTCTCAACTACTAACTACTACTCACAACCGCTCTCAGTCGCTGACAATCGCTCCCAACTGCTAACTAGTCCTTACTACCACTGAAACGAGCAGGAGAGTACGACTTCTTCCATTGGATAAAATTCTGGAGATGTTTTTCTTTTGTTATAAGAGACTTCTCTAAACATGTCACTCTTGAAATACAATTAAGATAATGTTGGTTTGGGGAAATGATTTTTCCTAAAAATAATTTTCCAATTTTCTGTTGTTGGACAGTAAAGGATGAAAAATATGTTCATAAGAAAACCATCCCCTCCCCCCCCGGCTAGAAGAAAATGATTTCGATTTTGAGTAAAAGGAAGTTGATTTTCTTCTTCAAACCTGTTGATGATATGATCAACCAAAATTTAGGTGCAAAATCCAATTTGAAAATTAAAATTTCACTATTCGATGGAATTATTAAAATAACCTCAAATTTGGATTCTGAGATCAACTTTCTTGCATTTGGCCAACGTTCATATCCACTACGACAATTCCCTCGACATTTTTCATCACATAAATAATTCAAGTGGCATTTTTCGCTATTAAAAAATTTACGATTTAAATAAAAACTTGATTATTGGATTGGAAAGACTAACATAAGCTCAAAGCCCAATTTTAAACTCAACATTCCTTTATTTGGTCAACATTTCTCTCCACCCTAACTGCTTAATTGATATTTTTCGTCACTTAAACAAATCAGACGATATTTCTATACACAAACAGTTTCAATGGTTTGGATTAAAATTTAACCATCGGATATAAATGATTAGAATAAATTTAAATCCAAATTTTGAGCTCGAGATTTCTCCATTTAATCAACATTTTTCTCCGCCACAACAATTTAAACGACAATTTCACTACTTAAACTATTCAATCGATGTTTTTCATCACTAATACAATGTCATCAATTTGAATCGAAACTTGATTATTCAATAAGAAACATTCAAAGAAGCTAAAATATAAATTTTAAACTCAACATTTCTTCATTTGCTCAATATTTATCTCCTTTACAATTATGCAATCAATATTTTTCACCATTTTAATACTTCAATTGATATTTTCTTTTTTGACGAAAAATTATTTGTCTTGCACCAAACAACGGAAAATGCGATATAAAAATTCATTTTCCTTGAAAACATTTTCCATGAAAAATGTTTTTGCAAGAAAACCATTTTCCCCACCAAATTCACTACCTAAATTAAAAAAGAATGGAAGACACAATTTTCATATTGAGGCATGCACATCATTCTTAATGTGCAAATTTTTGATACAAGTTACATTTATCACTGCTTCCGTCGAAGTTTCGGTGGTCAGAATGAAATATTAAAAATCAGACCGGCAAGGCAAAAATCGCGGAAGAGAGGAAACGAAAGAAAGGAATACCACCAAAATAAATTACGCTTCTCTCACGCAGTAACCATGTCCTCTCCAGCCACTTCGGCAAGCCTCTTCCACGTTACCTGACGCCGCTCTTCTACCTGTTCAGCTCTGGCTTGTTTCTCTTCATAATCCCTTTGACATTGCTCAAAGAGCTGGACATCCATTTCCAAGAACATTTTTCGAACGTTGACGGTAAGGCCATGAACAGCCTGGTTCCAATGTGACTGAATATTCTCCTCCAATGCCTCAAATATAATTGGTAAAATGACACTGCGGTTCTGGGCTATTAAGCTGACAATGTGCTCATTGTTCCACAAGAAGAGCGCCCGTTCTGCAACCTGCAACACCAATATCATATCTATCATACAAAACTTTACGCACCAACATGACTTCGTTCATGTCAGAAACAGCTATTTTGTCGACGTTTATCATGAATTAGAGAGCAATAATCAGGTCTTTTATTACCAGCCAGCCTACCGCCAGGGGTTCTAAAAGAAACAAACAAGGCAGGTATATAATCGTCGGAACTTGTTCACTCATGCTGCACTAGTCACTCAGCAAATAAAGTGGTAAACCTGCCCCCTCAGCAATCACCAGAAGCCAGAAGGGGCATTTGCATCCAATCAAACATTAATTCAGTAGTCTTGCAAGATCACAAGCGTAAACAAAATCGTCGTCCTCCCTCAGAAAAGAGGGTTTTTTCAGTTGCATAAATGAAGGGATGCACGTATCTCCAACAAAAAGCAGATGCATGTTATCAAACCTTGGGCACGGTATACAGCATACACGCTTAACATTCCACAAAGCAGCTTTCCGACTTCAATAAACCAAATTAAAGCATGACGGCAGAGAAGACCTACCATCTGGAAAGCTATTAACAAGACTGCATATACCACATACGATAGCAGAAAGACTACACTCAAGGACAGGACACCAAGCCGTCTTCCCTTTATCATTTCTTGCCCACTTCCTCAAAAGCCACAAAATTGGACTCAGAAGGAGATGACAGACAGAGTCAACCCCAGGCCATACAACCAGTTCGGTTCAATGAGATTAACCTCCAAATTACAAGCAGTCCATGAAGAAAATGACTCCTATGTGCTAGTTATGAGAACGTAATTGCCAAATTAAAGGGAACTGAACAATAAATCAGGCAAAAAATAAATGTGCCGGCTATATTTGCGGTTTGAAAGAAAGCAGATGTCAGAAGCTTATTATGTTAAACCTCATATCTATGACAGCTCCGAGCTAGACTCCCCAGGGTGACACCAAAGCATTAAATAACATAATTCCCTATTCGCGGCATAAGTTAAAACAGAAGTTAAGCAAACAGGAACGGGATGGTGGGCAGTCAGTTGTGCATGTGTTCATATGCACTGCACCACAAGCAAGTGTAATAAAGCATTGGTTGCATCGAACTTATGTCGTACTGATTCACTGAATACTCACTACAAGAATGCTGTATTAGAAAGAAAAAAGTTCCTTCGTTTAACAGACAGACATTTCGATGGAAAGTTGACCAGATACTGACGGGAGGAGACTTTGAAAAAACCGATGGGGCTCATTGATGGAAGATTCCCACAGATCCATACAAAAATAGTTTTTTTTTTTAGTTGACCAGATATTGACGGGAGGAGACTTTGAAAAAACCGCTGGGGCTCATTGATGGAAGATTCCAACAGAACCATACAAAAATATTTTTAAAAAAAAAAAAAAAACAGCAGGACGGTTTTAAGTCCATTCTGACTGGTCTGACACAAGTCCGAATAGTCAGAAATCAACAGGATAACCTTGAATTTTTTTTTTAAAAAAAAGGCTAGATCGACAAACTCCTCGATTTTTCCGATGATCAGGCTAAAAAACCACATCCTCTTTGAAGAAGTGTGCCCCTTGTTTTTATACAACCCCTAACTCTCTGTCTCTCATTCTCTCACATACTTTTCCCAGAAACCGATAAACTTTTCTGAGTAATTCCCAGTTTTTCCGTTCCCCCCCCCCCCCCCCTCGCTTTCATTTTCCCCTCACCATTCACTACCACATTCATACTCATTCCCCCGCACATTTCTCTTACTCCAAGCTTCATCAATGACAACCAGACTTGAGTGGCTGATCTGAGCCCAAAGGTGCTTGAGTGGCCACCAATGTCAGCTGCCTGATTCAGTCGTGCCAGAGCGCCTACATCTGCTCGGAGCACAAAGGGCCCAAGAAATGGCATTTTGAGGTAAAATTTGACATCCTCTGTGTTCCCCCCCCCCCCCCTTTTATGGGTTTAGTTTCATGAAAAATTGATGTTTTTGACACCTAACCTCAGATGTGCTGTTGGGTTGGTTTTGAATGAGGCTAATTTACCATCCTCAAGTTTTCTTGGCATGGCCGGGTTTCCATAAATTGCTCACTTCCATTAGTTAATCGAGCCCCTGTGGTTTTCTTAGTTGATTTTGCTTAATCTACCCCCCTCTGGTTTGCAGTTATCCCCTATCGATGGAGAAGTCAAAAAAATCAGTGGTCTCTTCAATAAGGAGACTAGAGGTCTCCTCAGAAACTTCCTTGCAACTGCGATTTGTGATGCTATGACTTACACAGAGCACGTCAGGAGTATGACTGCCATTGATGTTGTTTATGCCCACAAAAGGCAAAGCAGGCCCATCCATGGGTACGGCTGTTAGGGATATCCTCATGGTTTTGATGGGGTTTTTATGGGTTGGTGGCTTTTGGGTTGTTGATTTTATGTAAATCTTTACGGTTATCAGCATGTTGGGTTGAGATCTCCTGTTGTTTGGTACTTGGTGATCGATCAATGAAATTTCGCAAATGATGTAATAACATCAATGAATACTTGTAAATGATATAAATGTTATAATTCCAAGCTTTTACTCTTCTCTCATCCATAAGAGCCTTTTTTGATTTTTTTTTTTTTTGGGGGGGGTTCTTTTACAAAGTTCATATTGACTAACCCATCAATATGAATATTTCTATTTAAAAGGAAAAAGATCGACAGAGTACTCCTCAACTTTTAAGTCACTTTTAACAACCCTCCCTAAGACCGACCTTGATCAGCGCATTGTCAGGGATTTCCATCGATTTTTCCATAGATAAACCAAAGCCAGAATGTCGATTTCTTGGCCAATATTTTATCAGCGATTGACAACTGTCGATATTCATCTCTTGAAAGTTTACTAATTTTCCATCTTCCGTCAGTATAAGCCTGCATTCTCGCCATGAATAAATGACGCAGCATGATGCACCAACTACATAACACAAACATCAGAGTGCATGAGAATAAGTTACCATGCCACCCATATGATTGTCACATTATCCACAGTGAGAGTACGCCCATAAGAGTCGAAGTTCCTCAAAAGCTGCCCCTTCCAAAACTTGAAAGTTATAATGCATTTTATTCAGTTAATAGGAACCGGTCGACTGCTTATCAATTCAGGTTAATAGGAACCGGTATATCCGGTTCAAATTCATGTTAGCATTTTTGTGAACCAAAAAATGCAATCAACAAATCGAAATCCACCAAACTGAACTGAGTTGAACTGAAGGAATGGTAAACACCTCTAGTTGTCATTGAGACAAACCGTGGTAAACAATTGCCAAGCAGTTCACTTTCACGCCCATCATGCGCGAACTCCATCTCAAGGCTCCTTCTTGATTATTGGTACAAATCACAACACGCTTTGCTTTAATTCAATGATATGGAGGAGAATTGAAGAGAACAAGAAGGGAGGCTTCGCTTCCATCTTTAACCTTATAATGAAAACCCAACATAGCATTCCTCTGAATTCTAGGAGAGCAAAGCGCTGGTAAACCAATTTCTATACCACCCTGCAACAGAAGGTTGTAGGACATGCACTGTCGCCAAAAAGTTTGGCTAAGAAATAATATAGCCTCATAAGATATCCTTTCTAACCCCATGAACATTAGTAACGCAATTGCATCCTTACAACAGTTATCTGATGAATTCTCTGACAAAAGATCAAGCTGATAGCGCAATAATTAACTCAGTTGATATCAAAAGTTTCATAAAAAGGGTGTTAATGACAGATAAAAATCAACAGTGGACAGATTGAGTAATATTTTATAGGCTCCTCTGCCTCATCCTATTTTCCACCCCTGAAATCTCTAGAAAGCAATTGCATTTTCAGTTTTAACACAAATTGGGAAAAGCAATCCCAGAGTCTCTTTGGTCCAATAGTGTCATTCTCCCCTTTATGCACGCAAGATCAAACATACGTGCACAAAATACCACAGCATTATTCGCATTACTAGCCCTTCCTTCACACTTAACACAGAGAAATACTAGCGTGTCTACAGTAAGATTGGGTTCCAAGTATGAAAGTCAAGTTATGTGCAGATACGGAGCTTTAATGCAAGATGCCTAAAAATGTTCTTATACACTAAAGAACGATCAACACCTGGCAAGCTCCAAACGAAGCTCATCAAGATCAAAAGTGAAAACTAAAATAATTAATTTCATGAAAATTTTAAGATTGATTAGCGAATACAACATTATATACATAAACAAAATAACCCATTGAAATCCAGAATAAGACATTGATAGAATATAACCACCAGCAAAAGGAAGCAGGGCAGGCAATCAGTCATGGAACAAACATATAAAAACCATGTGTTGCATATCAAATACAAGATGCTTCATAAATCATAAGAATCTAAAAAGACCGACATGTAAATCAAGAGAGATCAGAAATATTACTGAGACCTAAATAGAACCAAAAACACACTATAGGAAGGGACAGGACTTCACTAAAAGCATGTGACAGAGTGCTGACTTCAATAAAAGACAACACCTAAATGAATATTTAGCTAACAAAGACAAGTCAATTATTTAAATCACTTATAATTTGAATCCTTACAAAAACAGTAGACAACAGCACCAGGTACATAATTTTAACACACGGAGACAAGGTTTCCCAATTGATATTGGAATACACCAATCGCCAGCTTTAAGTCTTCTCTTTTTTACAATTATGACAGATGGAACTCACCAAAAGGATTCAAGATGAGGTACAGTGGTGTATTCTATTTCCTAATGGCATAGTTTTAATTTAATGAAACAAGATAAGGTGTAAACAAGTTGGAACAAGGGACAGATAATACCAGAGCCCAAGGGATTTAGATGAAGCAGGTGAAAGATGGTTACTTAGAATGTAAATTCAATGACAAAGGCAGAGGGACAAAAGGTGAACCAGTGAAGTTTACATGCTTGGATTAGATCATAAAAAGGCAAAGGAGATATCAATGGGGGTATTGTTCACTGCATAATGGGAGGATATCAGAAACAAAAGAATGCATATGATTTTTTCTTTTTTTCTTGTGACAAGAATATACAAGATTAAAGAGTAGATTTAAATCATATAGCAGTTATACTGGCCTAGAAGTAAGGCTCAAAATTTTGGGTGACTAAAAAGACTCAAATTCAAAAGATAATGGTTGAAGAGATGAGGAGATGAGGATCGTTTGATCGACGTATGCACGCATATGTTTGGATATGATAAGAAATGATGTGATCAAATAAAAAAGTAGTAGAGGTAAAGATGCGGCAAACTAGACTAAAGTGGCTTCAGAAGTATGGGAGACGCCTATGAAGACGTACGAGATGAATGATATTCTAGAAGGTAGACTGAATAAGAATCAACATGAGGTCATCACACTAGATTTAGTTATGTTGGAACTCACAAAGAGCATGGCCTAAGATAGGAGTTGAGATAGTTTTAAAAAGCCCACCTAATGCACGCCTAAGCGCGGCTCGGCATGGGGCTACCAGGTCAGAGCCTCAGAGGGGATGAGGTGCGCCAAGGATGCAAGGCTATATCGTCCCCTTTTCCTTCTTTTTCTTGGCCCGTCTTTACCTTTTTCTTCTTTTTATTCATTAGAAGCTAAAAGGTGAGCCATACTTGTACAATACGTGTGTGCGTCGGGAAACTATGACAATAACATAACATATCTAAAGGCTATTTGGAGTGATTGGTAGTTATACTCATGTCTAATCACTTTTTTAATGCATTTGCCGAACTTGTTTCTACAAAATATTCTCTGTGAAATGTGAATGACTTCTAAATATTTTTGCATAGAAATGCGCCTCGCAACCATGATACTCGCGCCTTGCGCTTTGGGACCCTATGCGCCTCACGCTTTTTAAAACTAAGTTGGGATATAGGATTAGAGTCATAAGCTTATGTAGGCTTTCCTTTTCTTCCTCTGCTTTCCTTTCACTTAGACACTTAGGTTCCATTCCTAGTGTCTAGCAAGGACTTACATGTAGAACTAGATTTGAGTAGACACACTCACGATTGAAATGTGCAAGCCTAGATGTTGTCGGACTTGCATGCATAGTAATATTTTGATAGCCTTTTTCTTTTTTTGGGGGGGGGGGGGCAAGGCAAAGTAATTGTATTCATAAATCCCAAAGCATAGGTTACATAAATATATCAACACTATCTCATCCACAGTCTAAGGTCAGCCTTAGATGCAAACACATGACATCTAACACTAACAGCATACGTAATGTGAAATGCAATAGTTTCCACACTTCTATCTTATTTTGCCATTTCCTTAGACATCTTTCTGTCCATGGTTCATACACAGTAGATGCTAAAAGGGTCCTCAACCAGCAGCTATATTTTGAATTACTTGAACAAAAGCTCTCAGTTTAAAAAAGTGCGAGGCGCACCGAGGCACAAAGGGTCCTAATGGGCAAGGCGAGAGCCTCGAGGCGAAGGCGCACACCTCAAGGACGCGAGGCACATTTTTCTAAAAAATACAAGAAATTTATTCGGAAAATATATTATGCCCAAATAAGACATACTTGTATCAATACAATGGTTAGATAATCATTACAACTAATACAAACTCCAAAATGGTTGCAAAACATTATAGCATACAATAAAATAATATTATAATTCTCTTAAATAAAAAACAAATATGCTAAAATATAGAAAAGTTTTGAAAATTTATCAAGATTGACTAGTATGCTCATAATATACCCAAATAGTAAAAATAATCCCCCACACTGGTTTTCAAGGGGGAGAAAAAAAGGTACTAGCCTAGTGTTACCTAATAATGAAAACAACCGAAAAAAAGGGAAAGAGAAAAGTAGACATTAAAACACCAAACACGCCAAAGAGAGAGAAGAAATAATTGGCAACCCACCCACCTACTTTCTCAAAGCCCTAAACTTGCACAAGTTAAGTCACCAGCTGCTCAAGCACTCACCGAAGCACATCACCGGCATACAGCGAGGTTCAGGTGCCGGAAAAACTGAAGAAGGGAGGGTCGACCTTGTTTGTCTCCATTGAGCCACGCTCCAAGCCTCCAATCAGAGACAATTAGGGTTTCGAAAAATTAGGGTTTTTGAAAATTAGGGTTTTGAAAATTAGGGTTGAATTCGGAGCAATTTGATGCAATTCAATCAGGGTTTGTACTCGAAATTCGTCAATCATGACTGGGTAAGTTCTAATTTGGAGAACATGTGGCACTTGATTACTAATTTCCCCAAAATCTCTCTCTACCACACGCGAACCAATATGAGGTGACAAAGCGCTGCGCCTGCGCCTCATTTGGAATTCGCTGCGCTTGGGGTCAGCTAAGGCGCTGGCCCGGTCGCCTCTCCCCTAGGTGCGGCTCAGGTGCGTTTTTTTAAACTAAGGCTATGGTACCATCTGAGCTCATGTGTTAAAAGGTCCAGCATCTAGGCAAAATTTCAGCCCACATCAAAATTTTTGACCAAACTGCATTTGAAAAGCTGCTCTTGAAAAATATGTGAGAGCAACCCTCAGAGATCTCATCACAGAACACACACCCACAAGTCACATTTGGGTCTAAGTTTCTCAGACTCTCCCCTGTTGCCAGACTAATGTATGCAGCTAACCAGAGAAAAAATTTGTGCCTTGGCCAAGTCCAACTCGTCCAGACTTCCTTCCATGAATACACATTATGCTTTGGACTACGAAATAGAGCATAAAACTTGGGCAATTGCAATTTGCCGTCAATCCCAAAACCACGAAGCCATTGACTTGCTGTAGCTACATCACCAAGCAGTTCTACAACCTCATCTCTCACCTTTAAGACACTATTCCATCCCCAAGAGATCAATCCCGTTTTCTGAATATTCCAAATAGAATGCCCCTTAAGAATATATCCCTGAAGCCAAGCAAAGAAAATAAAGTAAAAAAGTTATCTGCAAAAAATTATTTTGAGCCTCTGAAATCCGGTAGATCTCCCCAAACCCTTCTTAGGGCAGAATCCACACCTAGTGGTGGTGTTGTCGGGAATTCTGTGGTGAAAAAATTCTAGAATTTCATCCTTAGCCTAAACTTTTTAAGTCATACATATGAGAACTCAAAGAGTGATGCTAAAAGCATGCAACATCCGCAGGAAAATGGTAAGAAGTACAGGGAATTAAGATGCTTCCCATACCTGGAAATGAGGACTGTTCAGACAGCGGGCTATCTGCCTAAATAGTGGAACCATACAATGCTGGAATTCGGCAGCCTGTGTTGCTTCTAGCACTTCCTCTAATTCCCCAAGAAAAAGCACTTCTTTTTGGCAGTTAGTGACAGGCCAATATTTCAACAACCCCCTTACTACCGTATCAGCCAATCTGTAATCTTTTTCAACAAACTGAGTAATACAGTATGAGAGCTGCTGGTGATACAATCCAACTGACTTAGGTTTATGGAGAGGGATCAGAGCCCGAACAAGAAACAACTTGTGCTCCTCTTTCATTGGAAGAGCGAAACCATTAATTATACTTCCTAGAATCTCCAAAAGCTCACCAATCCCATTATGCCTCTCTGTCTCGTATATAAATCGATAAAACACATTATTGATAGCTTTCCTTATAAAAGGCCGGTGCACCATAAATTTCCCGTAAATCCTGTGAAGAATAGTTTTCAAATACTCCCTCTCCCTTGGATCCTCTGAATCGAACAAATCTAGCAACTTCAACACAAAAGAATGATCAATATAACGCTTGGCAACCTTAGTGTCTGTATCTTGAGACACAACATATCTCAACAGAAGCTCGTACACAAGCTGTAAATGGGGCCAGGAGGGCTCAAGATATGGTTCTTCTTCTTCTGGATCAGTAGCCTCAATACCAGTATTTTCATGGGAAAATGGAGGCAAGCACCGGAAAACATTTACTGACACCATCTTAATCATCTCTTCGTGTATAGTCTCATGAATCTTTCCCGACCCAGATTGGATACACTCGATAAGCTCCATCAAGTTTTGCCGCTTAATTTCCTTCTCCCGAACAGATTTCAAAGTGTCCGTAAAATCGAAAACATAAGAACAGATTTGTAGCTTATGCAGAAACAGAGCTTGGCGCTCTAAGGCAGGTACGTCCTTAAACAAGGGCAGCGATTCAATGGTGCCGGAAGGTGAGAGAACAGGCGCAAGAACACCAGCTGAAGCTGAATTAGGGGCGACAACACGAGACGCATGATTAACGACTACGCCAGAGCCATGATTCTCACCAGGAGGAAAAGCCAAATCATCAGCTTTCGACCCCTTCCGACTCCCCCGTTTAATGATTTTATTGAACATATGGCCTTCCTCTACCAACTATTCTCCTCTCTCCCAAAACCCTAACCCTATATTGAAGCCGAACAGGGAAGAATTGTTTCGACTGAATCAGACCCCAATAAACAGCCTAAACTAGTGGCAACATTCTGCATTTCGAACCCATTGAGTGGATCTGGAAAATAACGAATAGCATTTCTAATACATCATTCAGCAGGACGAAATTTACCGATGATGGGGAATCATATCGCTGCCAAGGAGGAAATCTTGATAGTTTCGCCGACCAGATATAGCTGCGCGAGTCATCGGCCAGTTGTTTAGACTGGATTGGGCTATCTAGTAAACAGCAGGCCGGCCCGGGGGGGGGGGTTGAAAAAAGAGCACAGCGCAGAGAATTTTTGGGGGATGGAAGAGAGATGAGAGAGCAACTGGGCGACAGATGAGATTTGAAAAGTGAAACAAAGGATAGAGACGTCTACACAGAGGAGGTATCTACTAAATTACGGCAAATAATAAATATTGCCTCATACATATATATATATATATATATATATATATATATTATATATATATATATATGTACGTATTTATTGCGTATATGTGTGTATACATATACATATATATAGATGTATATATACATATCTGTATATATATATATATATGTCTGTGCATATATATATATATATATATATATATATATATATATATATATATGTATATATACATATATATATATATATATATATATATATATATATATATATATATATATATATATATTATATAGGGAAATTTATCTAATAGCACTGTTTCAATTAACACTTTTCAGTTTGGAATTTTTCTTCCTTAGAGGTGTTATTTTTGTTCAACACAGTGGGCCCTAATGTCTGTTAACGTGGCAGCTCAGGGGGAGAGAGGGAAGTTAATGTGCTAAAGTTGCCCTTTCTCCCATTCGGTCATTTGTTTTCAAAACTGAATTGAGAGAGGATGAAGAAGGGGGTGAGGGCGAAGAGAGTGAGAAACCGAGAGTGAGAAACCGCCAAATAATGATCAAGGGGAAGGGCCGTGGTTGAAGGGGACGTGGAGGGAGTGGACGCCATTCATATCGACAGCGGAGGAGCAACGACAGTCGCGCAATTGTCTGCTTCGTGGATACTCGGTTGGTGTGGGAGCGACGACTTGCACTGAGTTGCTGTTCAGATTTCAAAGGTAAGGGTTTTGTTTGTTTAATTATGTGTAATTTGGAGGGTTGTTGTTGTTATATGTGAAAGAGGATGTCCAATTTCGGTATGGATTGGTGAGTGGTAGGGGAGGAGAGGGATTTCACTGTGTTTGGAGTAATGAAGAATGGTGTTGTTGGTTTGTAAATGTGAAGGAGTTGGAGCATGGGTTGTTGTTGTAGTAGAGAGGATGGGCATTTGGGGGGGAAGACATGCATTATGTTGTCAGTAGGTGGCATAGGTACAGCATCCCCGAATTGCATAGTAGATAACCTAGATTGTAGACTAAATGGATGTCGGCGGTGGTCAGGTAAGGAAGGGGTCAACCATGGTGTAATTTGTGTGATTAGTTGGTGGTGGTTATTGTCTAGTGTTTTAAGTGAAGGTATCATGCGGGATGAGAAGAGGGGTGTGAATTGGTATGCTCTAAAATCCCAGAAAATTCATGTATGTAATCTGGGATAAGCATTGAGTATGGTTGGTAATTGGTGTGCATGATGTGAGTTGTGGCAATTGTATATCCCAGGTTAGCAGTAATGTGAATTGTATTGCATATTGAGAGTGTCCCAGAAGTAACCATGCCATAACCCTGGATGTCGAGGATGGTGTAGGTTGTGTTCCAGAGATGGCTATGTGAGTAACCCTGAATTTGCATGAGTAACCGAGGGAAATTTCCCTAGAAATGGGGTGGCATGTGAAAAGTGTGTTGTACATTAGTATCCCTGTAGCTGCAAATGTATATTCCAGGTGATAATAGTAATGTGAATTGTGTTGCATAATGTGGGTGTCCCAGAAGTAAACATATTGTAACCCTAGATGTAGAGGACGGTGTAGGTTTTCCAAGTGTTGCAGGCTGTGTATGTAACAACCCTGAATTTGCAAGTGTGTAACCCAGGATAATGTCTGGAAAGTGTAGCTCCTTCCCAGGGTAAGTGGCATGTGAAATATTAGTTGTACATTAGTATCCCTGTAAATGCGAATGCACGTCCCAGGTTAGACTAGTGATAATGTGAATTGTGTTGCATAGTGAGGGTGTCCCAGAAATGACAATGCTATAACCGTGGATGTAGAGGATGATGTTTGACTACCCCTTAATTTACAAGTGTGTAATCCAGGCTAATTATTTGGGAAATGTAGGCCCCTCCCAGGGCAAGTGGCATGTGAAATGTTTGCTGTGCATTACTATCCCTATAAATGCAAATGCATGTCCCAGGTGATAATGTCAGTCATGTAAATTTTGCATAATATGTGTCTCAGAAGTGACCATGATGTAACCCTGGATATAGAGGATGGTGTAGGTTTTGCAAGTGTTCCACAATTGGCTCTGTATTTCACTAACCCTGAATTTACAAGTGTGCAACCCAGGATAAGTGTCTGGGAAATGGAGCCCCTTCCCAGGGTAAGTGGCTTGTGTGAAATGTTTATACATTAGTATACCTGTAAATGCAAATGCATGTCCCAAGTTAGAATAGTAATGTGATTTGTGATGCATAGTGAGGGTGTCCCAGAAGTGGCTATGGTATAACCCTGAATGTAGAGGGTGTAGGTTTTCAAGTGTTCCACAAATGGCTGTAGATGTGACTAAGCCTAAATTTCTAAGTTTGCAACCCAGGATAATTGTCTGAAAAATGTAGCTCCCTCCCAAGGTAAGTGGCATATGAAAGTTTGGTACATTAATATCCCTGTAAATTGCATATCCCGGGTTAGAGTGGCAGTAATGTGACCTGTCTTGCATATTGAGGGTGTCCCAGAAGTAAGCATGCTATAACCCTGAATGTTTAAGGTGAAGGTATTCAAGTGGTCCACAAATTGGCCGTCTATGTGATCAACCCTGAAGTTGACACTGTGTAACCCAAGATATATGTATAGATGGTGTGACTTGAAAATGAGTGTTAGTTTTCTATGGCAGGTACATGTTAACTTGTATACAATATGGGTGTGTATGCTTTCATGTTGAGGGTGCAGCAATGACTTGTTGTGATGGTTTCTTGCAGGTTCATAATGAAGAGGACTACTGGAAAACGACCGGGGGGCAGGATCGTCACGTAGTGGAGGTGGCGAACAAGGTTCCTTGATGGATGAGGAGTGGGGAATGTCATCAGGGAGTGAGTATGCGCCTTTCGAGACGAGGAGCAGTATGGAGGGCACTGTATCCATGGTGGATGAGAGTTGTGAAACTATTAGAGGCTCGAGTAGCAAGGGTGAGGATGCGGAAGAGGTACATGCTGATAGTGCTGAGGGTAGTGGGAAGGGGAAAAGTCGGAAGAGGGGGAGGGAACCCACAAGGGAGGGTAGGCGGTAGAGGCGGAAGGCAGCTGGAGATGGGTTTATGTTTGATGAGGAGGGAAGGGGTTTGAGGGGCGTAGTTCCAGTCAGTGTGAGGGGAAGGTGTACGCTGGAGAAGATATGCAAGTTCAACAAGACGCTGGAGCCATACCAGAAGGAAGCGATTGAGGGGACGATATTGAACCCGATACTGGAGTATCGTCCTTTTTCCATGCAGCGAGAGTTAACAGCGGCACTAGTGAAGGCATAGGTGCCGCGGAGGAAAGCCTTCAGGCTTGCTGGGAGGCTCGTGCGCTTCTCAGTTTATGACATCGCCCTGTTCACAGGTTTGTTGGTGACCGGCAAGATAGTGGAGTTTGGTGAGGATGATTTGTCTATGACTGAGCTAGCGATGATGGTACGCTTGCGCATGGCACAGTATGTGACAGAGAAGAGTGACAACCTGAAGAGCGAGAAAGAGAGGAAGAGGCCAGTGTTTAGGAACTACATAAACGTGATGAAGAAGTTGTTGGATGCGAACAAAGAGCCAGAGAAGCCAGAGCTGTGGCTAAGTCTCTATGCTTGGAGGGTGATGAGTGGGGTTGTGTTCCCAAGAACCCCTTACAAAGCTGCATGGTCTGTGCAGAAGTACATGGAGGACGTTCACGGAATGGGCGAATATGCATGGGCGGAAGCGGTGTGGCACGTGCTCGTTAAAGCCATAGAGGAGATGCAGCGGAAACATGAGGGGCCTGTTTTCGATGTGCAGATGAATGAATTCTCCCTGCTTATTCAAGTCAGAGTCCAGTAGGGTGAAGCAAGTACGTTAAGTAAGTGGCTGAAATTTGGTTTTGTTTCTCATGGTTTACCGTTTGTAGCGTAGGTGTGGTTCTACGAGCACACAATAAGGTTTGTGCAGCATGACAGGCGCAGGTTCCCTCGGTTGGCAAGTTGGGATAGCGTCGACCATGGGAGAAGGTATGATGCATTCCAGCTGGTAGAAGGAATCAAAGAGTCCGAGGTACAACAAATGTTCCTAGTAGTCACTAGTCGAACTTAATGGTCGGGGGGGAGTAATTGCAAAAGTTTACTTCCATTGTTATAACTGAAGGTTGACGGCATTGTAGGTGATCCCTGTGCTGCGCCCTCGGGAGGAGGGGATGCTGCTGCCCACCGTTAGGGCTTTCATGAACACAGATGGGTTCCGAGACTACATCCTTGATGGAGAGGTTGGTGAACTCTGATTCAGCATCTACTTCTGTAACTGTATGTGTTGCGGTAGTGGCCTGTTTGTGCTTGGATGGTGTGTTCAATACCTTGGGTGAGTAATGTGTGCATACCTGACAGTTGGTTGGTCCTCAATGCAGGGTGTGCTGTCATATGAGGAGCATCTTCAGCGGGCATGTGAGGAGTTACATGCTAAGAAAGGGAAGCACGTAGATACATTGAGAATGCTGGAATTCTGGAAGAGTCGTGCGCATGAGTTGGAGGCTAGGTTGAAGAGGTGCGCGGAACCTTATGCACAGCAGGATACACGGCATCAACCTGGAGGTGATGTCAGGGTAGACGTACAGAGTGGATTGGAGTGTCTGGCAGGGGCAGTGACTAATGTGGCAGAAGCAAGTGTGCATGAAATCAGTCCAGGTAAGGGTGCGGACGACGATGCAACCTGTGAGACAGCAGCGGATATCCCGGGTGCTACAGGTGATGAGCAAAGCACGCAAGAGAGGATGGTAGAAGCTGCTGCCCCTATTGATGGTTGTGATGATATAAGGGATGCCCCTGACTATAGTGAGCTGCATGTTCAGCCCTGTGCTGAAGTTGAGGATGCTGGGGAAATTGCGGATGATGCGGCAGGGACTCCATGCGGGGAACATGATGTGAGTGCACATGGGCCCGCAGGAGAACATCAACAGCCGGTGCCGGAGGTTGGGGAGTCAGGTGCGATGCCCGGGCCGCATGTTGGGGAGGCAGCGGCGAGTACAGATGGTCCAGGTGCAGCCGTGGCGGACGTGTATGTAGGAGGTGATTCGGCAACAGGGGAGGGTGAGTGCACGCCACCCGCATCTTCTGCTACAGATGAGGAGGACTGTACACATGCCGCGACGGAAGGGGGATACTGCGGCGACGGATGATCCCGGGATGGAGTCCCTGCACCATGCACCACCGATGACAGTAGACACCGCCGACGCTGATGATGAGGCATATGTGCAGCCCCCGGTGGGTGACTTCGGACACAGGGTGAGTACTCCGAAGCAGGCTCGGGAGATAGCAGGGGAGACTGAGCAGAAGAGTCCTCATGCAGACGATGTGGGGTGCGAGGATGATGGTGGTGGCAACAATTCGAACATCGTCACTCGCATAAAAAGGATGCCTCGAAGTCGAAAACCGGCCGTAATTCATGGCAGCCCATTCACTGACCCAACTCGTCTCCCGGGTGCTCGGAAGAGCAAGAAGGAGATGAAGGACGGGATCACGGGTGCAGACGAGCCACCTGCTATGGATGACCCCGCTGAGGGAAGCGTGGACCCACCTATCCTTGACGTGCAGCCCCTTTCAATGGAAGGGTCAAGCATCGACCCCAGTATGGAGGAGTTGAACAAGATGAAGTTGACGAAAGAGGTATTGATCAAGTTCGCGTGCATGTGATTCGTTGTCTGTGTACTTAATATGTGTCACTCATGGTTGCGTATTATGCAGGTGTTGGCAGGTTATATTTCCACGCCCTTGTCAGCAAGGGAGATGGAGTTAGTGACCAAGGTGAGGAGTAGGTTCAAGGGTGTACGCCCGAACGCCAGACAGTGGTAAGTACATGGGAGGCGGGGTTGTAGTGTTCTGTACATAACAGTGTTTCTTTACGATTGATATATGCGCTGACGTTGACAGACAGGGAGGAGGACATGCCCGATTGTCTGCCGAAGCTCGTGCCAGCAAGTTGGTTACGGGGCCTCATCCACGTGGTTCCAAAGGGGGGAGCTAGGGACAAGTCTGTCAAGTACTGTATTGGAAACCTTGCGATGGACTTGTTCACCAAGCTCCTGCATAGGCGGCAGCAGACCTACCCCAACTTGTGCTGGATGTCAGTATTTTTGAAGCACCACACAGGTGTACGAAGCCGTGACTGTGGACATCTACTCAAAACCAACCTTGTTCATTTGTGCAGTGAATGTGACTGACTCTTGTGTATATGTCGTAGGTGACCTTGCACAACAAGGGGCGTATCTCAGGCGCCATATGGGATACCTTGAAAGCCACCCCTCAGCCAGATGTGCGCTTATGTAAGACAGCACCAACTTCTTTCATTGGAAACACATTTACGGAATTCTGTAATTAACATCTTCGGACATGCTGCGGAGTGCAGGTGTTCATGCCCCTGCTTAAGACAACTGACGGGCACTGGTTCCTACTTGTTGCAAACTTACGAGAGCGTTCCTTTCTCGTGTACGATTCGCTGCCCAGTCCAGTAGCCAAGACTAGGCGGGAACTAGTCGATAGTGCGGTGAGTCGTTTATCTGTGTTGTGGTTCGTGCTTCATCTGTGTCTTCCATTTCAACCCCCGTGGTTCGGTGCTTGTGCACTATGTCTGTTACGTTGTTCACAATGTTCGCATGTGTGAAGAGGATTGCTTTCATCCTTACGTTCCTCCGCTCTAGCAGATATGCTGACGCAGGCCACTGGGAGGTCCTCACACCCAAATGCCCAGAACAAAGGAAGTATGTGTAGTCATCTCCCATAACAACCACACCGTGTACGCATGATCTTATTCAACCCGGGTTAGTGACTTTACTGTTTGTTTGTTTGGACAGTGGACATGATTGCGGGGTGTTTGTCATAGCTTTCATGGAGTTGTTGTCCCTTAAAGCGGATGGGCTCGAGTTCAACCAAGATTGTGTGCCACATTGCAGGGACAAGTGCCTACTTAGCTTTTTGCAAGGCCGGATAGCTCATTTCCCGCAACATCTAACAGGTTTGTCTCCCACTAATCCAATCTTGTGACATATGCAAAGTCGGGCATATTATTCGTTGATGGTTGCATTTGAACTGCAGGTTTGCCTCCCCCTAGTGGTTGTCACCGTATGCATCGGCACCGAGTCCGTGGCGTACCCTTAGTGACATAGTTCAGTTGTTGATTGGTATTTTTTGTCTATTTTTTCACATCGGTCACTTCCTTTATTCAGCTGTGGAGTTTTGTACGCTGTTGGGTTATGTGGATGTATTTATATCAGTGGGTGAGTGACCCACTGGATCTGGCCTGTTTCAGTTATATACCTCCATTGTATCTTCATATGTATAACCTGGGTTAGTCAGTTCCTCGGACCGGGTTACATGCAGAAGTTGCATTGTACATTATTCACCCATGGTTGCTGCTCATGTACATCCTGGGATATGCAGTTCATGTTGTTGGGCTAATGAGAAACTGCATTGTATCCTGCATCCTGTGCATTGAGTAACCTTGGTTGTTAACCACAAATGTTTGGGATATTGACACCGTGTTTCACAAATGCGTCGGACGAGCACCTTCTCTACTGTAGTTGGTGAGGAACTTTTGTTTGCCCAATCCAAGCCACTTATAGGGATTGTAATTTAGTGTACGTTTCTACATTTCTTATGTACATTAGCTTGGTTAGTCACATTGGGGGTTTGAGGATATTACCGCCTGCTTAGTTGTGGGGATTATACAGCACATATCCTGACCTACCTGTACGGACATCGCGGGTTTGGTAGCTCTGTCTAGGGATACTGAACTGGTGCACGTCCATGATCCCGTTATTGTGACACACACAACCCGGGTTAGTCTCCCATATTATATGGGTTATGTACATGTTCGACGTATATGGAGCACAGATGGTTGTATCCACAACCCGGGTTGCTGACATTTGTTGTCTGGGATGCTTATGTGGTTCAATGAAGTTGTCCCCTTATTGTGAATTCCACATCCCGGGTTAGTGTCCTTTGTATGGTGGGATACTGATTACATGAAGAACACTCCTATTATCAATACTCCCACATCCTGGGTTAGTCTCCGTTATGATCTGGGTTACTGACATGTTCGATGGGGTAGGTCAGGATGTGGGATTTGTATTTGTTGCAGGGAAATGCTCCTGTTATTCTCATACCCACACACAAACACCATTGCATTCCAATAGATAAGCCGTCTTGTACACATACAACACATGGGGATGCTTACAAGGAACTCTGCACAAGCATAGTAGGTGGGCGACTACTACATACCCACCCATACACACCATTGTATGAGGTGGATGTACAAAAAGATGAAGTTGAGGATAGAAGTTGTCACACTGGAAGTTTGTGCTTAAGTGGTGCACTAAACTTCTAGCATGTGACACAAAACATCCTGGAATATGCACGCGGGGAATATAACAATATGAACATATCCTCAATGGCTCATGTTGACGTAGTGACGAACCCAAAATAAGTGTACCCCATTAGCCGGGAAATCAGACTATATGAGGACAGCTGTGAATATCATCACGTATGCGATAACCGCGGTGACGCATACACACAAGCTCATTAGTTAACCTCTAATGCCGTAATTGATGACTAGCTCCACATCCATTTCGGCATCCATGTACCGGCGGAGAGTAGCTGTGGCAGTCAACAAATCAGCACCCAACGATCGGTTCTCCGCTTGAAGGTTTCTAATAGATATCTTGTCAGCCCGGGTTAGGCGATCATCGACCCACTGAAAGTGCTTGCACTTCCTCTACATCACATGGAAAGCGCACATGTAACTATAAATGACAACGCATGTGTGGACGTAATAATAGACACAACCGTACAGAATTTTGTGGATGGTTTCAGTACCTTATGGCACACCGAGTGCCTCCGATATTTGCCGCCCTGAGCGGGGATGATGTCAGCAGGCCAATCACAGTCGCAATATGTGACCAACTCAGTGTCTTGGTCGGAAGCCATTCTCATTAGTACGTGTCAGTAGGTTGGTTGTGTTTGTAATTGTGGTTCATATGGGCTGGGTGTTCCTACCACTCTGGGGAATGCTTAACTATGGGGGGGATTTTTGCTGCATTGAATTGGGTTTGGGGAGTTGGTGGCCATTAAATAAGGAAATTATGATTGACCCAGAGTGGGTCAGTTGATGATGGGAATGTTTTGGGCAGACTTTTTCCCTTCAAAATGGGAGTGGCTATCCCGCCTTTCCCACATCACGATTAGTGTTGGGGGCCCCTCGTTTTTGGTTGACATCAGACATCTAATCCCCAATTATGAAGTGGGGATCTCCGCAAAACGTGGCTCTGCCTAACACCACATCTATCACAATCAAGTGCACACTAACTATGCACATGTTTTGCCAACAAAGTTAGGTTAGTCAATTTCCACACAATTGTTGTTGTTTTATTATTGGTTAAGCAGACCCCAGTAACATGCAACTTGAGGTGGGACTCAATTAACGGTGCCATGGACAAAGTTACCAACATAGCAGTTCACATATCATAACTTTGAGGATAATCTTGCAAGTTTACCAACGCACACCTTAGATACAATAAATACACATTTCGTATGTACAATATACTAGATCTGACCATTACATTTCATAGAACAACCCGAGATTATTATCTATATGTGACATACTAGTCGTGTTGGGATCCCTAAAAACAACCGGGATGGCACGAGTTACGCTGATAAAAATTAGCACTGCATTTCTTCCATGTATATGGTTTGGCAAGTCGCGATTGCAAAAAATGAAAACAACCCCATTTCTCCACTTCAGCCCATACACATAACCCGGGTTAACAACAGCGAACGCCATCCCTAAAAAATAGGCAAACTTCCATTCACCGCCTACAATCTATTCATACATACATCCAACGGATGCAGAACGCAAGCAGGATTGCGACTGCGGCCACAGCAACTCCGAGCAACTTCTGCGGCGTGTCAACTTCTGCTCGGCATTCAGCGTCCATGCGCATCTCATCTAGAACCCAGTCCCTCTCCAGCGCACTTTCACGCAGAAGGTCATCGATCACCTCCTTTGCCCGTTCCGGGAAGTCCGGATCAAGCAAGCAAAAGTAGTCACAGGCGACTTCATCCTGCACCCAATCGCAGGCAGTACACAACGGCCACAAAGTCAGAACCTTAGGGTGGACAGAGTTCGGCAAGTGGTAATGAACTACAGCTGTATGGAAAATGTCGATGACGACTTACCCTTTTCGGACAGCAGGTATATCGTCGCCGATATGGACCGTCACCTTTGAATATGTCCGCATCCAGCCCACATTTGCATGTGTACGTCTTCATTGCACAACAATCGCATGTGAACTCTGATTCTGAGCTGTCACTTGGGGAAGCCAGGTTGATTGATTTAGCAAACACAGTGGCAGCTGACTTATGGGTTGTACCTCAACCCCCCAATTTAGTACAATCGTTGAGGACAAGTTTCCATTCCAGCTTTATATATCAATCTCCACCCCCCACATTATATCCTCCACCCAGAAAAATAGTACATGGGATTCAATGTATGTGGTTGGATTGCATTTACTTTACTGCTACTGCATTACACTTGCCTGTGACATATTCTGCTCACTTAATACAACCCCTCCCTTTCATTTATGGTGGTTGGTTGCAATAGTGATGTGTGACGTGCAACTCCATTGGCCTCTGTAAACCACCACCACCCATATCCCATGTTTACAACACATATAACCTGGGATGCATATTATGAGTTTCCAGTATGCCCTTCATGTATATTGTGTGCAACGAAAATGCATTAACTTCATGGCTGGGGATATATTGAGAGTCTGTAATTTAAGTATCCCGGGATAGTCCCCCAATTGTCGGGGATATGGACGCCTTCAGAACGTTGCAAATTTAATACATACATGATAAACATTACATTATCCATTTCAGAAGTTGTTACATATATTGGGGAGGACGCTGCCCTCCACCGGTGTTTTTAATGGAGTTACGATACTTCCTACTACAACTTGGACGTGCGAAACTTCTAAAATAACCATGTCCTACGTCTGATGTGATGAGCACTTACAAACGGGAATGAACACCGCCGTCGACGTCATCATAGTGGACATCTACTACTATCCATGGATGCCCTCACAACGGTTTCGACGTCGGTTATGCGTGAGGTACTTACACAAAGCCCTGCATAACAAAGGTTGTGAAGTTATAACGTACATATGTCAACATCTTACTAAATGAACATAATTCCAGACCAAGTCTCAGATGCTTCACTGGGGTACGTACCTTCACAATACAAGACATGTTCGTGTCATGCCTAGTGAAACCAGACACTTCCACTTTGGAGCTGTCCCAGAGGATGGCGACCCCCCAACAAAACCTAGGGGCTCCCTGTAGTTGTAGTTGAGGTTGTGCGCCTCGTCCAGGAGCCTTTGCGCATTACTACTACCAACACGTGTGTCTGTAAGTACCACCACATATGCCCCCGTAATTGACATCATAGTGAATAGGTTGGGTCGGAAGGAAGCTCGCGTGAGCCCTCTACAGTTCCATGCATAAATGCATACCTCCTTACATGTCACCGGTGGTACGGTTGATGTGAAACCGCGATGGTGTGCAGTGCACGCGTTCGACACTTCATACATGACACCGTTTAACTCATTCAGGGTGGTCAACCTAATGTTCAACTTCGCTGCTTCTTGGCCGGGTGGGAGGGTGAACAAGTACGTGTCATCCATCCAGCCTCCGTAACGGACGGTGTTGACAACCGATGTGACTTCCGTTCGAAGTTTTGGAATGAACACCGGGGCTAGCGTCAGGTCGATGTCATGCACCTGTAGCACTTGATCTTCTTCGCAAATATGCTCCACACGTAAGCAACGACGTCCATCTGCCCACAGTTGTTCTTTCCACTCCTGTGGCCAGTTTGGATCAAACTCCCGGACGAGGGGGACTCGTCCGAGGAGAAGTCAACCCGAGGGCAGCAAACACTGGAGGTTCTGCAACTTCTTCTGCTCTGATGGATTGAAATCATCCCATAACCGCACAGGGAAGTCCATGAAGGTCTGGAGGGAGATGTTTTCAAGGGGACAGAAGTGACCCTCTTGAATCCACCCAAGGGTTGGTAAGGATTGATTAGAAATATCATGGTTAGGCATATTGATGTGGAGATAATGGTTACGAATGATTGCGTATATTGTGTGTCACCAGTGTGGGTGTTGTAATGTGACATATTCAGGCCTTATATGGAGGTCGATGTCATAAACGATTTCACCTACCTACACCCACCTCCACCTAACTTTCCATAACTTCACGCTCCCACTGACCACATTAATAGCCCTCCCACCGTACGCGATAACAGCGGCAGTGCACACCCACCAATTCGTATACATATCCTGGGATATGTATTTAAACTGTCCAGTTTGCATACCCCGCTTAACCCGATACAATCCCAAGATATTCATATCAACATCTCAATTCAAAGCCCCTATGTACCATGGGAAAAACAAAGGGAAAATGACAAACCACAATACACTGGCGATGTAAATTACACGAGAGGTTGCTGTTTATGTACATGAACGGTTTGCAACCCACATGTTCCTACACTGCCAGTACGTAGGGGAAGTGAAGCTCATAACACTCCGACTGCATTCATATGAATCTGTCATTTGCACACCATCCCAGCTGCGACCAAAACACGAACACCTGTACCACCACACAGCATTGCCAAATAATTAGTTACAATTACTGCTTATGTACATTAACGGGCTCAACGCGACCAACTATGTTGCCAACCCATATAAGTGGCACAACTATCCTGGGATATGAGCAAGGAAATCACTTGTTACCTTCATGTTATGCGTCCTGGCGTAGTTCCATTCAAACAAATCCTCCACGGGCATGACAACAATTGTCTCATGTGCATTGAAATCTGCGTGCGGATTCCTGCATGTGTTTCTATAGTATCCAACCTCTTCGCATTTTGAGCACTTCTGGAGCTAGACACCTTGCCTTTGAGATTCAATTCGCCTCTTCTGTGGCCTGCCCTGCGGACGTGGGTTCAATGGCGGAAGGATTCCTCGGTTATATCCGTCATCCAATGCTTCCCTGCCTACAACCACACCCGTGGCGTTATCCACGGTTGCAGAATCATGCGTCACCATTGGATGTATATTGTTCATGTAAATCATACTCTGACTGCCCCCTTATAACAGTAGCTCACATAATCATACACCCACAGCTTCTGCTTGTCAATGACTGCCATTGCATGTGCACACAGCAGGCCCTTCAACTGCCACCACTTGCAGCTACATTTCCTTTCTGCTAGGTTCACCAGTAGGCTATGATTGTTCGTCAGGAGCACACCATACTCTCTAAGGGCTGTGTTAAATAGCTTCACATCTGCTATGGAACCAATGTTGGCGAGTGTCTTCCTCAGCTTCTTCTCAATTCTGTCGCCTACACCATTCTTTCACTTCTGGAGCTCCACCTTCCGCTTATCCACTTTCAAACCGAGCTTCTGTATATGGCCACTAACAAGCCATGGGATTGACATACGCCTCAATGAACACATCCAATTGTTCCAGCTCTCCACAACATTGTTATTCAACCTACCCCACCTCTCCTTTGTGAATTTTGACTGGGCCCACCTTTCGGGCTCATTACACTCCACCCAAGCTGCCAACTACGGCTTGTATTTCCTCAACTCCTCCACTGCAACCCCATACTCAACCCCGTTGGGGCATACGCAATGCGGTTGAACACCTCCTTCAACATGTCCTTCGATCCCTGCTGTCGGATCCCTACCTTCCCCGCGTACCTCAGAAAGTTCTCCCGCACGTACCGCAAACAGTAGCTGTGGTTCTCAATCCCAAACACCCTCGGCACCGCAGATGACAACCCCTGATTCCTATCGCTAATGATCACAGGTTGCATTCCGCCCAGACATTCGCGTAGTACAGTCAAAAACCATAACCACTCATCGACGTTCTCAGCGGACACAATTGCATATGCAACGTCGAACAAGTGGTCATCCGCATCAAATGCAACTGCTGACAGTATAGTCCCCTCATACGGCCCACTCAAATGAGCTCCATCTACAAACAATATCTTCCTACACCCAAGTATGAAACCCTTTACTGATGCACCATATGTAACAAATATACGCTTGAACCTGGATCTCTGCAGCTCACAGAATGCTCTTGACTCAGGATTTGCCCTTACAATAGCTGCACACATCTAGGGCAACACCTTGTAATGGTCCTTTGGTCTTCCGTTTGCTAGCAGCCGAACATATTCACGGGCTCTCCAACACTGCATATATGACACCTTCATTCCCATCTCCAGCTGTAAATCCTTCAATATCTCAGGGGGTGTGTGACTATCACTTAATCGAACCTTCCCTTCAATGAGAGTACCAAGCAGACTTGCTCGCATTCGCCTTCTCCCCCACTTCTCCATTTGGCACTCATCTCCCACACTGTGCACGTGCCCTGGTTCAAACTCCTTCATATACATTCCACCTCTTTTTAGGTGGCCCCTCATACAGATGTAAAACCCACACCCTTTTGCAGTGCACTTCACAGCAATTCATTGCCGATAATTTCGTACATACTTATACTCAAATCGGTTCACTATCACATACTTTCAAATACTTATCTTCACCTCACTCGCAGAAGTAACCACCTAACCCTTTGCTTTGATTTCATTCTTCCATATCAGCATCCTCTTTCGGTATGCCTCTGCTTGCACCCCCGATGTTGGCCACACTACACCATCCCCTGCTTCATCATCATCAGAGTCGGAGCTTGAGTCACCAGATTCGTCTTCAGGTATATCAAACGATACACAGCTCCTTATTACCTTCGTACGTTCCTCCACTACAGCTGCCTCATTAACTTCCTCTCCTTTTCCTGTATTTCCTTCCGTAGCTTCCCTGCATATTATACATCAACTCACACATCATCAGTCATTGTTTGTAAGTAGTGCAAATTATAACCCACACCCAGTTTCTTATTGGTATCAACGATTCTTACCTTACAACGTGGTCTGCAACTACTCCCCCGTCCACCCCGTGCGCAACATCACCAGCACTCATAGTTGCTCCACCACTCCCACCATCACTATAGCCACCCCCCTCCACTGCCCTTTGCACGCTTCATTTCCTTGTACCCATCCTACACACGGACCCTCACTCCCTGCCACATACGGGTAAGCATACTCATCGTTCCCCTTCATCAACTTCTTAACATCACCATCTCATCCCAATGGCAACAACTCAAATCGATTACACTTCAAACTATACCACATTCACCTACCCCGTACACCCTCTCCCATTGCCTCCTCCACTAATCGCAACAACTCAAGCACACCTATGTTCTCCTTCACCCACACACAGTCTTTTCTCCCCTCCTGGTAACATAACTTTCCCCCCGGACCTTCCTCTAACAACCCTCCCCAGCATATATACAACGTCATCTCCCTGCCACAACCACCTCCTCCAACGGCATTTCCATCTTCCATTGTGCTGTACACTAACGATCACCTGTAAATACATGCACACTTGAAAGCAACAGCTCCACACACAAGGTATATACGACATTCAGACCCCAAAATATCTCATCATAACTTCACATACACCACTAACTTGCGTTCCAACAAATTATCAAACTCAAGTGCCCACTCAACCCAGCACATAAGACTATCTTCCCTACATATGTCCTGTTAACAGTTCCTTATCCATTGTTCCCCTCCCTACAGGTAACCCAGGTTAGTCATGACCGATACCCAGGTTATCCACTAGTATGTTATCCTTTAATCAGTACGTAATTACGATTCACTAATGCAAATGAAGACACACACCCTCACCCACTTAAGTACACCTGCCCACCTCAATTACAAGCATTCTACACATCTATTACCGCAGACCAGCACTCTAAACATGTTCATGCACAACTTCTGCAGCGGTTAACCCGGGTTACTCAACACGTGTTAGCGAGTTCACCACTCTTACTTTCTGGAATATTCAATGCGCATTTACGGGGTTAACTGCCCAACTAAACTAGGCATGCTGTAATTGTTAACCCGGGTTATTCAATACACATATTCGGGATAACCACTACAGAGCATTATACATTCAGCACCACGAGCACACGACAATTGCATACATTAATTTAGTCCAAGCCCTAACTACCCAAACGTACATAAACCCCACCTCCTCAGCCTCATCACCCAAACCCTAAACCCTCTTCAAATGCACAGCAACAGAACTCCCCCTCCCCCAATTTCGACATCCCCAATTGCAAGTATAAACTAACACACACAAGTTACATAGCTGATTAACTCACTAACCTGTGTTCAGTGTAGACACTAAGTTCCACAGCTCCTCACCAACACCACATGCACAGTGCTCCACTGCCTCAAACCCTTCACTCCCTTTCGATCCTTCAAAAAAATGGGTTCATAATTTATCAAGCTCCTTTCTCCACCTTCAGTTTACATCCCACCCATACTTACCTCTTCCTCCACCATTGACGATTTGGACAAGCTCAGAGAATTGGTGAGTCTCCTCTGTGGGTGTCTTCTATAGCAAACTCTAAAATCCCATCTCTTTCTTCAGCTTACTTTTTCCCCTTTTACAAAGAATCATTAATGGCCTCACCGTCTTTACACACAGACAAGAAATGACCCCCTCAAAAGATGTGTTAGACAAAAACAACACCTCTAAGTCGCCAATTGAAAAATGTTAATTGAAACAACACTATTAGGTACATTTTCCATATATATATATATATATATATATATATATATATATATATATATATATATATATATATATATATATATATATATATATATATATATATATACATATATATATATATATATATATAAATATACATATATTTAATATACAAACACACACACACACACACACACACACATATATATATAGACACATACATATATATACTTATGTACATATATATATATATATTTTTTTTTTTTACATTGGTAAATGATAACGAAACGTTAAGCGCCTCTTCTCACAAGAGTACACCCAACGACATCATCCGCAATAATTTGCCGTAGTTGAGGTGAGAAACAACAATCTGACGAGAAGAAATCGGTAATGGAGTGCCCGAACTTGGCTAGCCAGTCTGTTGCCATATTAGCCTCTCGAAATATGTGTTTGAACGTTGCTTGAGTATCCTTGTTTATCCAAATTTGAACATCTTAAATGATATGGGCTATTTTCCATGGGATCTGACCATTGCCTTGAATTGCTTTGATCACTGTCAGGTTATCACCCTCAATAATTATATTCTTGAACCCTTCCTGAATCGCTAGCTTAACCCCATCTCATAATGCTCTTGCTTTTGCCACTAAAATTGATGTATCGCCATAGTTTGCCGCTCCTGCTTTGATTAGTCTTCCTGTCCAATCTCGAAGAATAAAACCACCTGCTGCTGACTCTTGGTTGAGTGAGCCATCAAAGTTGATTTTGATGGCTCCTGGATGAGGGGAGTGCTACCTCACAAAATGGTTTGAGGTGGGAAGGGGAGAAGAAGCCCCTTAAGAGAAACATCAACCGATATAGAAGCTCAGATTCTCCATTCAGCATAAGCTTTTTTGGCCCGTATTAAACATGCTAGTGGTTGAAAATTTTCATTTCTAAAGATTACATTATTTCTAGTCTTCAAATGCTCCAGAGTAGGAAAGAAACTTTCTGTATGATGATAGCATTTCCTGTGTTTTTAGCTTTGAGAAGGAATTCAACAATGGTCTGGTTTTGGTCAGGTGTTATGCCTGACGGAATCCATCCATGTTTCTCTGCATAGTCCCAAACTTTTTTTATCATACAACACTCTTTAAACATGTGGTCTATAGATTCTATATCGTCTAAGCATAGGGGGCAAGCAGGGTCGAGGTGAAGGCCTCTTGCCAAAAGTAAGCCTCTAACTGGAATAGCGTTGTGGCAAACTTGCCACAGAAAAATTTTTATTTTTGGCATAGTATCAATCTTCCAAATCCATTTGTGATTCCAAACAGTATTATGCACGAGTTGTGGATCTTGTGCCATCCAAGTAGCTGATTTAGTAGAAAAATTACCTGAGCTATTTAGGCCCCGGCAGAAAGTATCTTCCATATCATGGTTTGGAATAGTAATTCCTTGGACCTTTTTTATAATGGCTTGATCATTTAGAATCCGGTTAAGCTTACATATGTTCCAATTTCGATTCTGTAGAATGAAATCACTAACCTTCGCTTCAGGCGAGGGTACATTAGCTGCAGACATATTCAACATTTCCACCAGATTGCGGTTTCCTAGCCAGTTATCAAACCAGAATGATACTTTATCTCCATTTCCTACTTTCCATATGATGCCACATCTTAGGAGATCTCGACAATTAAGTAAACTTTTCCAAACGGGTGAATCCGTACTTTTCCTTTTGTACTCCAACAGGCAACTGTTCTTTAGATATTTAGCTTTCATGGATTGAACCCATAAGCTAGATTCATCTGTTAGCACCTTCCAAGCTAATTTGCATTGGAAAGCTTTATTAATAGCATCTGCTTTTCGTAGTCCCAGTCCCCCTTTACTCTTTAGCATACAAACTTTATCCCATGCTATAAGTGGTAGCCCTTTCTCCGTATTAGATTTTTTCCAAAAAAAATCTCGGCTAATCTTATCAATGTGCTTAGTGGTATTAGTTGGTAGATTAAAACATTGCATGGTATGTGCTGGCAAGGATTCTATATGGGATTGTATTAAGACTATTCTTCCTGCTTTAGATAGGGAGTTCGCTTTTCATCCTTCCAGTTTAGATGTAGCTTTAATAATGATATCCTGGAATGTAGTCTTTGTAGGTTTTCCTTGAAAAACAGGACAACCAAGGTATTTCCCTGGTAACTCTTTGTGAGGGATATTAAGAATTTCCATTGCAGTTTGTTTCTGAACTGCGGTCACATTCTTTGAGAATGTAACTGCAAATTTATGAAAATTAATTAATTGGCTAGATAAATTACAAAAAAATTTATCCAGTGTATGTTTAAGAGTGCTACAGCTGTTAGAATTAGTTTTACAGAATAACAAACAGTCATCTGCAAACATGAGACATGGGATATTAGCGGTTCGTGGCCCTATGTTAATACCAATACCCGATTTCTGCTTCCTAGCTTCTTTGCACAACAAAAAATTCAGGAGGGTCTCCTTGTCTAATTCCCCTTGAAGGTTTGAAAAGCCCATTTGGTTCATCGTTAACTATAATCGAGTATGACACGGTAGAGATACATTCCATAATCCATTTATTCCATACGGGATGAAACCCATGTTCTTGTACACATTTTAATATGAAATCCCATACAAGCCTGTCGTATGCTTTTTCCATATCGAGTTTTATCGCAACCCAAGAGGTCTTACTCTTAAGGGTTTTAAATTTGTACATTATTTCGTGTGTTAATAGAATGTTATCATAAATCGATCTTCCCGGAACAAAGGCGCTTTGCACAGGAGATATTAGTTTATCCCATAGAGGTCTCATTCTATTAACCAAGATTTTCGCTATAATCTTATAAGTTGTTGTGCATAAGCTAATTGGTCTGAAGTGATTAGTCTGCGAAGGTCTATCCGTTTTAGGGATAAGAGTGATAAAGGTATGATTAATTTCTTTGAGGATTTTCCCATTCTTAAAAAATTCAAGGATACATTGACTAATTCGTACTGGATAGTTTCCCAGTACCGCTTAAAAAAAACCAGCACCAAATCCATCCGATCCTAGCGTTTTATTAGAATCAATACTAAATACTGCATTTTTAATCTCATCAAAACTTGGTAGTTTGATGAGTTCATCATTGTCATTGTCTGAAACTAGTCTTGTGAGTCCTACCTCTGATAGATTTCTAGAACCATTATGTGAAGACTTAAATCTTTGCATAAACTCTGTGATAAATCTATCTGCAATCGTTTTATGGTCCTCAATCCAAATACCACTGTCATCTTTTATTTTCATAATCAATTTCCTTTTCCTTCTCGCGCTTGCTCGATGCTGGAAAAAATTTGTATTCTTATCGCCCTTCACTAGCCATTTGTTTCTGCTGAGTTTCCCCCAATACTTTTGTTTAAATAACAGCATTTTTTCTCTTTGTTTGATAAGTCTAGTCATCCAAGAATTTAGGCGGAAGCTGTTCGGATTTCCCAATAATTTTCTTTCAACGTAATCTATTTTCTGTTCGTTCATGAAGATTTTATCTTGAAAGTTTCCAAATTGCTTTTTGGCCCAATCCTTGACTTCATGCTTGACAAGTTTCAATTTCTTGGATACCTGGAACATTTTCGTGCCTTTAATTGGGACCCCCCAGGATTTTTGAACGATATGGTCAACTTGTTTATAGTTGCAGCAGAAATTTTGGAAGCGAAAGGGAAAGGCTTTATGTATATCCCGTTGTATTACTGTGGCTAGAATAATAGGGCAGTGATCTAAGCACGTGAAA
>JAKOGI010003387.1:0-5000 GCA_029747015.1 Carnegiea gigantea | reverse complement strand
GGCCTAAGTGTGGATTAATGCAGGGGAGCGAAGTAGCAAATTGATGTGTCTAATTGGAAAATTCCAACACCTTTTGCAATCAACAAAGATTATTTACGTCAAGATTTCAATTCAATAAAAAACAAAGTCAAAAGAGAATGGTTCCTTTCACACTTTGATTTGAAAGCTCAAGCATTCATTAGGCAAAATTGGTATTCATTCATGGAAAGACACCAAGTCAATATTCTTTTCTTTAATTGGTGGGCTATGTTTGCCTTAGATAATAATCTTCCAGACCCATTTCAAGTTAAAGAAATAAACACTAATATTAATTTTGCAAAAAAATGGACCCTCTTAAATGGTCAAACACTTATTTCTTTTATCCCTCCATTACAAGAAATCATATTAAATACCCCTGAAGGTAATATTCCAGCAGTCCCATTCAAAATAGGTAGAAATGATCCAGAAAATAGTCAAGTAATACTAAGTGATATTAAAAAGGTATATCATCAGAATAATTATACAAATCAAGTATTACATATAGTGTCTCAACAAGTCAATATGGTCTATACTCAAGTTGAAGCAATTGTTAAAAAACAAGAAGTTGATTCATTAACTGAAAAACTAGAAAACTTAGATATTAATGATACTAAGAGAGACAAACCAAACTTTTTAGATGAGATTGCAAAACCTTTATTCAAAATAAGACATTCAAATAAATTAGAACTCCCAGATGCTAATGCTCCATTAATTTCGAAAATAGAAGAAAAATTAAAGGAAGTATAAACTTCAACATCTAATTCCGTCAAAAGTACAGTTAATATTTTAGAAAAGAATTTACCTCAACTAGATAATGATTTCCAAAATATTAATAAAATATATAAAAAAGAAATTCCCTATTACTCCAAACAAACTCCTCCAGATCTTCACCTTGAAAGCGCAAAAACAATAATTACTGAAAACTTTGCTGGTGATTCAATATATGAATGAAATATAGATGGTCGTAGTGACTATGAAATATTCATAACCCTCCAAAGAATGTTAATTGCTTATACAGCCTATTCAATTAAACATGCAACAGATTTACAAACTTTTGATTTATTAACATCAGGATTCACTGGTATACTCAAAATTTGGTGGGAAAATTATATTCAAGAAGATGAGCGTACTAAAATTAGAACTCATACTAATTCTCAAGGACAACTAGACAATATAGAAACATTGATTTATACAATAGTTACTAATTTTCTTGAAAGTCCAAAAGATATTACAGTTGCAATAGATATTCTTTTAACAAATCTAAGGTGCCCAACTCTAGAAGACTACAATTGGTACAAAGATACATTTTTAACATATCTATTAAAAAGGGAAGACTGTCGTCAACCCTATTGGAAGAAAAAATTCATTTCAGGATTACCATCTTTATTTTCTCAATGAATATTCAATAAATTGAGCGAACTCATTGGTAAAAGCCCTATTCCATTCGAACAAATTACGTTTGGTCAATTATTAAGCTTTATTAAAAAAGAAGGAATTTTTTTATGCAATGAATTAAAATTACAAGCTAGATATTCAACAGATAATGCCGCCAAGCGAAAAGAGTTAGGTTCTTTTTGTGAGGCCTTTTGTATTCTAAAGTTAGAAGCTCCATCTGTCAAAAAACGAAGAAAAACTCAAATTAATAAGAAGAAACCATATACTACAAGAAATCCAATTTACAAAAAATTAAGTCCTAAAAAGCCTACTCTAAAAGGAAAAACTGATAATACTAATACTTGTTATAAGTGTGAAAAATTAGGCCACTATGCAACAAATTGTAAAGTTAAAAAGAAACTCAATAAAATCTATGCGGAATATCCAGACATTCAAGAAAAATTAATTACCTTATTTGAACTCAAAGATACACCTAATCAATCGAAAAATTCATCATCCTCCTCTGATTGTGAAAATAATGTTATTAATGAACTAGAAAGTGACTCAAGTGAATACTCATCAGGTAATGAGTCTTCAAGATTATGCAATAAGGGTATTAATGTCATAACTACTAATAATAGTGAAAAAGAATTTTTATTAGATTTAATTGAACAAATTCAAGATACCGAATTAAGGAAAGAGTATTCACAAAAGCTCAAAAGTATATTAATAAAGGAAGATTCTTTAGAACCTCCTCATAAGGTAAGTATCAATAAAATATTTGAAACACGTGAGATTCCAAATATTCTAAAGGCAGTTAATATTCAAGACTTAAAAAACGAAGTTACTATATTAAAAGAATACATTAAAAATTTACACAAAGATTTATGTTCATTACAAACAAAAGACCTTGAATTAGAGGCAAGGTTAACATTAATAGAAAATAATTCTTCTTCACCGAATATTCAATCAGAATACGCTCCTACGAATCCACAATTTGTTTCAACTATTAATCAAATAAATTTTCAAAAATGGTATATTCCTATTACCCTTAAAATTAAAGATAGTTTTGAATGCATTACTATTGCACTACTAGATAGTGGTGCAGATCAAAATTGTATTCAAGAAGGATTAATTCCCTCAATATATTATGAACGGACAAAAGAACGACTCCATACTACTAATGGTATGACATTACAAGTTAAGTATAAATTATCTACTGCTTATATATGCAATCAAGGATATTGTTTCAAAAATTTATTCATTTTAGTACGGGATATGAGTCAAGAAATTATTCTTGGAACTCCTTTCCTTACTCAAATTTATCCATTTAAAGTAGATCAGATAGGTGTACATACGGAAATTATGGACACTATAATATCATTCAAATTTGTCAATTCTATTTATCAAAACGATTTACCTTTATTACAAAATGCTTCAATAACAAAGCAAACTAATGTAATTGAATGTAATAATCCAAAATATTGGTACAAATTAGAACAACGAGACCTCATTCAACGATTCCATAATGATCAAAAGGAATTGCAAGAGATAAATAAACAACTAGAAGAATTAACCATTAGCTTACGCAATCATATAACTTCAATAGATTTCAAAGACTTTTATACAAAATGGTTACATGAGTATCATCAATTAGCTTGCCAGCGTCATGATTTAGAAAAAACTATAGACTATTGGCAAACCAATCTTAGAATACTCATTACCTGCATAGGCCAATATCAAATCATCTAACCTGCACCCATTCAATGCGGAGTAATATATTTCCAAAACTATTTTTCAAAAGATTTTTGAACAAAACAAGTTTTCAACACCTTGATAAAGCATTTCCTTACTCTAACTACCATCATTTATTTTCAGCCATCAACACTTCAAACATCTCAATCCTTTACCATGAATACTCAAACTCATCTTCCCTATACAGTCCCTGATCCAACTCAAGCCTCAATTCAACATCCTTCATCGTCTACTCAAATATTTTCTTCTGAATTACTAAATTTTCCACATGAACCACTTCTATTCTATCTGCGTGACCAAGAACTCTACTATACATCGTTCTATGGACCACGCTACAATGAAAGTGCTATCTTCATTGATTATCAAGACTGGTATAATTCCTCTGAAATATCATTTTACAGTTATCTCAAACTCATTAAAACTTATCAAACGCTTGTTCAAGATGTCAATAATCATTCAGTTATCATCGTTATGCCTACTGGGTATATTAATTATTTTAAATGGTTCCACAAACACCTTGAATATTGGACAGCTTTTGAACCTCATATTTTCAAATTTGTTACAAAAATGTTCCCTGATGTTCATATTTGTCCAGTTGATCAAAGTCATACTCAAGTCCTCATACCATTACACTATCCATTCCAAATCGATGCCTCCTGTCTTATTCATACACCATATGGTCTACAGTGTAAATATCTACAAGATGATTATTTTCATTTTCGCTACTAATTATTCCCTAATCAATTCATCCTTGGTCACATGGGATAATCCTTATGCACAAGATCCTTATGACTATCGAGTAGGTTTTCTACTCCTCGTTATTATTCAAAAAAGAAAAAAGACAATTACCAAAACCAGATCAAGAAAAGAGCCCGCAAAGGTCACGGCCTTTGGCAAAAGTAAGGGCCATTATTTCTTTACGAAGTTTTTGTTTTGCAGGATTTCATTTAATTCCATACACGTATTCAAGCCATCCACTTTGCCAAGTTCAATACAAAAAAACCCAAGATCAATTCCATTATACACGGCGTCCAAAAGGACTAACAATTAACGATGCAATTCAATGTCCACGTTACTTTTCCAAGGAAATGCTATCTAACAATTACTAAGGCAATTCAACGTGTCACCAATCAATTCAATCATGCCAATGACTCATCAAAACAAGCAATGACTCAACACGGCAAGTAATTATGACTCATCAAGACAACCAATGACTCAACACGGCAAGTACTTATGTAAGGACATGACTCATCATTATGTCAACATCCAAGACAATGACTCATCCCGACTAACAATTCAAGTCATCAGAGCAATTATTCAAGAATACTGTTTAAGAAGACAGCTCATCAAGATACTGTTCAAAAGGACAATAATTCAGGAACAGTCCAAGGTTCATTATTGTTCAACACTGTTTCACTTTTGATGTGGTTCCAGTCAAAGTTCAACACGAAGCAACAATAATTCAAGATTGTCGGCACAAGTTACCAATACAAGATTCAATCTTTATCGTCCACTTGTACACATTTAATTCCATCTTGTATTCTATAAATAGATACTCAATAGCGTTGTATAAGGCATCATCTGATCATCTGATCTCAACATCACAAAATCGTGTAATTTATAAGATCAAAAATCACTACAAGCCCTTCTCAACCTTCTCCCTCAAAACCCCTGTACTCCATCTCCTCCTGTATCAAGTTTATTAATTCAAATTAAAGTAAGTTTTATTCATCTCCCTTTCTCATTTCAATTCTGTTATTTTCAAATTCATTTTTGCATTTCAAAATTATTTTCCTGCATCTTATCAATTTGCTACTCTGCTCCCCTACATTAATCCACACTTAGGCCTTAGC
>JAKOGI010003386.1:0-50000 GCA_029747015.1 Carnegiea gigantea | reverse complement strand
AAAATAAATGATTAAATTAAATTTTCAATATATTTTTATTTGTTTTCTAGGAATTATGGAGATGTGAATAAAATAAACAAGAAGTTTCTCAAAAGAGTTGGAAGAGAAGGTTTTTGGATCAAGTGAGGAAGAAAGAGGAACAATAAAGAAAATGGCACGAAAGACCTACCTGAGACCTTCCCTCCCCTTTCACTTATTTGGCATGCATGCATCGCGTGACCAGCCATCCCCATGCCCCATGCCTCCTTTCTCTCTCCTCTTCTTTTCATTCTTTTATGTTTCTTCTTCACTTCCCAGTAAACCTGAGAATCCTCATCCCTTCCTCTGCCATAACCGAAATCTTCATCCTCTTTCTTCATCATTTATTCGCCCATTCCTGACCATTATCAATCTCCAAATCTTAGCTTCTCCAACTCTCTCATCAGTTCAACTGAATAATTGGGCTTTAGTGGAATGATCACAAGTTCATCATCGAGGATTAATTGAAGCAATCAAAGGTTCGAAGGGCATCATTTTTCAAGCCATAATGGGAGCAAGGGTCAACTGAGTAGGGGGGAGATAGATTAAATCAGAGTAGTTTCTAGTTTAATTTTCAGTTTTGCATTTTCCTCTTCTTAATTTCTTTTAATCCTAACCTCATACATGAAATTATTGTGCTTCGAATTGGTGTAATTGATTTTGGGTTACTTGATTCAAGAGAATTTGAGTTCATATTGCACTTGCTATCAAATTGCTCAAGTTTTAGTTCAAGCTTTTGTGGGTGTTTCAGTTCAACCGTTCCCCCATTTCACTTTCAGTTCTATTCTGCTTTGGCTTAATTCAGGTTACGGGTATCAATTGAGCTCTATTAAATTTGAACTATTAGTGTGAGTTTGCGTCATATTAGTTGCCGCCGCTGAGGATTTGGTTCAAATTGTGCTTTGCCCATTTGAGAATTCTGGACATTCTTTCTATTGTTTGCTTTAACTCCAAGCTTAGTTCTGGGGTTTTGTTTTGAGTTTTGGTTGAATCAACACACTTGGACTGAGGTATAACTAGTTGAATAAAGTGAATTAATCTTTAGCTTTTCTTTTAGTACTATATGAGCTAGGGATAATTTGGAATACTGATTAATAAAGTGCTTTAATTTCATAATTAGTTGAAACTCAGTTGTAATCTAGTTTCAGTCCATTCATGTGGACGACTCTTGTAAGTGCTACAAAAAACAATCATATGCTTGCGAAAATGACAACAACTTTTGGTCCTTAGATTAGTTTTTCTTTGTCTTGCTCGAAGATGAGCAAAAGATAGGCGCCGCGTTATTTGTTCGGTCCCAAAACATCATAATCTATATCCTCATTTATCTGACTTTTGCTCGTAATCAATTTCAATTTCTAGAATTCTCATTTAATGTTTGTTTATTTTTTAAGGAAGTAATATTGATCCTAGAGTTCACAAAAATTAGCTTAAAAACAGTAAGAATCAAGTAAAGGTCTATGGAAAAAAAAGGCCCAACACGGCCTACTGTGCAATTTTGCACAGCCATGTAAATGTTTCTAAAAGCAGCTAAAAAGTTGATGAGATGTACGACCGTGCACATTGATCAGTCAACAACACCCAAGAGTTGCACGGTCGTGTGTCTCCTCTCCCAGAAAGTTAGCACAGCTGGGCGTGGACTTTTGCACAGCCATCCAAACCTGCCAACTGACTTTTAAGGATTATTTTTGTAAGAATTGTAAATATATTTGGGGAGCCTTTTTTGGTCTTTTAGGGGTCGATTTAGGGTTTATATTAGCCACTTTCAAACCCTATAAGTGGGAGAATCATTTAATTAGTTTTTGTATACTTTGTACAAGATCCATTCATTCAAAAATTCAAGCCTAAGTTCCGCTTCTCTTGTTCTATTTAGTTTCATGCTAGTTTATTAGTTCTTTGTTTTGCTGATATTTTGATGTTAAATTGTGCTTAAAGTTGTTATCTTTGGTTGTGGTTGGCCCTTAAGATGGCTAGTTGATTTTGTTTAAGCCTTAGCGTATCTTGTTTATATTTGAATTTAAAGGTTTCTCTCAAACCTGCCAAATATTCGATGAAATGCCTGAAAAAGTTTTCATCCGTATTTTGGAGGCAATTGAATTGTGCTAAAAGGTAAGGTTAATTGTCTAGTGTGGGGTAGGGAAGATAGGTAGCATTTAGACATAAAAATAGTTTGAATCTTAGCTAGGTCTTGGGTTGCTATTCTTGTAGTTTAATTGAGCTAACTTTATAAAAATAGGTTGTTATAACAATTAAACTAACCTTTGATCCTTCAAAGATGGCTTAGGTGAGCTTTGATGGTGCAACCGATCATCTCATAATGCTAGCATAACTTGGGGAGGTAAAGGTTTGACTTGGTTAGTTGGTTTATCTTAGATTTAATCATAATCAAAGTTCATTTTAATTGACTTAGTAGTTTAGTTTTACTTCTTATCACTTTTTGTTTTGCCTAGTTTGAGATGCTTAATTTGGCTTTGGTAATTGGAAGCACAACTTCCTATGAATACGACCCATACTCGCCAGTTGCTAGCTATAGCTATAGAGTGCACTTAGAGCATTTTTAACTCATCAATAGAGTATTCAATAAACTAGCTACAATAATAACCACTATTGCCTAACCATCATGCAGTCTACAAGGCCTAGCATGTACAAGCATAACTTAAATAAACCAACCACACTAATAGTGTAGTTAGTAAAATCAAGTTGTATAAACCATGAAGTTCAATTATTTCATCTACGATTGCAAGCAACCAAGCCAACCCAAATTAAAGAAATAATGCCCAATCTAATAAATTAGGTTTCCATTTAATCCTAGACTAATTAAATTAACTAAGCATAAAATAATATAAAACAACAAGGATGAGAGTTATACTAGCACCCATGTTGTAAAATTGATTTAATTTACTCCATTTTGATACTTGAACCTCTGATTTGATCTCCAAAATAGGTGTTGTTGCTACTACTTCCAACCTTCCACTCTTTGTCTCATGCCCCCCTGTTCTCTACCCAGCGTACCCTAAAAAGAATCGAGAAAATATCCCCCAGAAAAATTAAGAAGGACCCCATTTTCTTATTGTCTTGCTTTTCTTTTCATGATGAGTCTTGCTACCCTCAAATTGAGAATAAAGTAGAACCAGTCCTGGAATGCCAGGCATGTGGTGATGATTGGCATGAAACTGGACCGAGAGCTGGGTATTAGGCTTCGTTGGCAGTGGGAGACAGGCCCACATAGGCTGATTGGAGAGATAAATGCAAGTGGATCTGGGCATGCACTGTTGAGCATGTGGACTGGGCTAGAAGAACATGTTCGGTGTGTGGTTTAGTTTAAGTGTATTAAAAATGAACTGTTACAAATCTAGATAGATTTAAGTAGTTTAATACCTATTCTCCTTAAGTAAGGTCTCGGATTGAAGTCTTGTAAATGGAGAAAATATGTGATTAGAGAGCTCTACCTCTTATTGGGACAACAGTAGGTCGATTCCAATAAAATGAAGGATCCAAGACCAAAAAAAGGACGTTGTTGGGTTAGTGATGCCCTGGGTATTGGCTCAATTGGCATGCGTTGGGTTGTGGCTAGAAAAAGACAATGCAATTGCGTTGGCATTAGGCTATGCATGATGGAGCATGTGATGTGCTCAACTAGTGAGTCTCTTTGCTGGGCATTGATGACTAGGTAGAGAAGATAAGAGTCTGTTGGATTTGTGAGTAAAGGGATACATGATGCAACATAACTTTGAGTATAGTGGATGCTTAAGAGCTGGTGATGGGTTGCCAAGATTAAGATAGAAGATCGGGTAGTTCATTGCACTTGTCAACCTCAACCCATACAAACCTCGAACACTACCAACCCACAACTTATTATTGAACATTTTGAATCCAACCAACTGGATAGATAAAATTTGCACATTTTTTAGCACATAATATCAAGAAAATAGAGGGCTAATAGCACTAGATTTCACCCCACATATCAAAGACTACAAAAGTAGTTCAAAAACCAAGCTCCCACTTTCAAACCATCTTATTCACAAGCCCGCACCATGAACTCATTTTTGCAAGTTAAGCAAAATAAAACATGAACTTCTCCTTCTTTTTGTTCAACAATTCTCCTATTGTTCAAGCTATCGATCGGCCGAAAGGAGTCATAAGTCCCTTAGGATAAGTTTTTTCCATCCACAAAGCTCAATATTTAGACGTTTGCTTAAGGGGAAAAGGCACTGCACCACCTATCCCAACCTGCTTCGATAACTAAATGAAGTCTTTATTCATGATGGAATCTTCTTTTTTTCTTTCTCTTATCTTTTTTTGTTTTGTTTTGTTTTTGCAATTCATTAGTATGATTCAAACTATCAGTTGGCACAAAAAGGGGTTACAACTCTCCTAGCACAGGCAACCTATATTCACAAGGCTCAGATTTAAGACACAAACTTAAGGGGATCAGGTACCTGGATCTACCCATGTTGGGGAGATAATGAGGACTATATTCGAATGACATACATTATTCAGCAATGAATGCAATCAATAATCAAGTAAGATGATGGGCAACATATCCTTTAAAATGTACCCAAATAACAATGAAAATAGGGCTATATCTACACCGCAGACTTAATCCCTAATAACTCATATTTTTATCAGTAATTTTTTCTTTATTTTATACCTCCTTTTTAGGCTTTGAGTTGTACTTCTAGTAAAAATTATGCATATTTTGTCTTTGAAAGTAAGGAGCAAAATAAAGAAGAATTCAAGCATAAACTTGGAATTTCAAGCGTGATTTAGCAACCCGGGGCCAAATCACGTAACTAGCACCCAGCCTTACATTTCTCTTTCTCTCCATTCATGATTCTAGTGGCTCAGCATGATTTTAGTTGCCTAAGTAGAATCAGTCATTGATTTAACATGCTTGACTTAGTCCAATTGGAAGAGATGGATGATATTTAGCTACTATCTTGGGAATAAAACTAGTGGATTTGCATGAAAAGTGGAGAAGAAAGATGAGCAAATTTCACTATGAATAGAGAGGCAATGGGGCATCATTGAGGCATCATTCATCCTATTCTTTCTCCATTTTCACTCTTCTCTTCCTCCCATTGTTGGTGATTAGAGAGAAATTATTTGAGTTGAGAGAATTAGAAGAAAATAAGCTATCTTCACTATTTTTCTCTTTTCTTTCATCTCATTTGTGAGCCTAGTTAGAGAGAGTTTGATCTTTCACTATGCTAGTATTTTGTAACATAAACATCAAAGTTTGGTTATAGAGATTGAAATATACGATTAATTGAAATATGACTAGTCTAATTTCAATGGTATATCTTCTACCTATGATTAGCTACGTTGTTTATCTAGGATTGGGATTTTGATCCTTGACTCACTTTATTGATTTTTCTAATTTTAACAGGGGTTAATATTATTGTCTCTTTTGATTGCATAATTTTGAGTTATTTAATTGCATTTAATTTATTATGCAATTTATTTCGATTGTTTATATATGTTTACAATTGATTAACTTGCTATCTCCTTTCTCCATATTAGATTTTGTTGGCTAATATAATAATTATACAATCACGTTTAAAATTTTGGTTATTAATTGATTAAACAAGACTGAAAATTAGATGAATTATGTCTAAATTGAATCATTCATGCTAACTACTAGTTGAGTTTATTTATTACTAACTATAATTCACTGTTAATCTATTAGCCTTAAGCTTGTAGCTTAAGAGTTTTGAAGTGACTAATTAAACCCTAATTGAATTTTGCAAGTCAATATTAAGAGTTTTGGTGAAATTGAAATCCTAGTATCTATCTAAATTGATCTTTCTTTGCACATTGATTAACACTTTCTTACTCCCATTTTGTTTTCTTGATTATTGTTGTTGTTGCTAATCTCCTTAGTAATTCTCTTGACTAGTTGAGAAAAGTAAAAGTCACTTTCATTCTTCCTAGGACATGACCCCAGAATACTTGTTTTGCTACAATCATCTTGTGCACTTACAAGTAAGTCGGGTTTTTAAAACATCTAAAATCCACATCACTCCCTGCCAATATCAGTACTGCAAAACTTTTTACAATTCACTTAATGGAACCAAAAACACTTTCCAACAAGCATGAGTCTCATGAATCAAACTAACATGACAAGAGAAAGAAAATGCACAACAAAACCACCAAAATCTCTCTCCAAATTACTAGTTCACTTTTAAAAAAATTCAAACTTTCCAAAGTTCACCTCAAAATGAATCATTGTTCAATTTCCTTCTGCCCACACCTAAATCTTGCATTTTCCTTAATGTAAACAACATTGATAGAAAAAAATATAGAGGTGAAAATAGAACAATACAATCACATAGCACGAACAAAAGTTACCTCTAATTGCAAAGTCCACAGCTTCTTACTTTCGTGAGCCTGCCGTGCCCAAAAGTGTGGCTTCAAGTATGCTACAAAATCATGGCTAGCCACCAAAAACCAAACCAGGTGAAGTACAAAGGTACTTAAAAAGGATAAATGCACCCCATAATAGTTAGTTGCATTTTAACAAGCGCAAAAAGTCAATAACCAAAAAGCTACAACAGCTACTCCCAATACATCAAGCCTATCATATTGGTACACTTAATCACTCTAGGATCTATGTCATTAGCTACCACAGGTTTCATATGTTGACCATTAACTGTTACAACTCATCTATATTCGGGTCTAAGATTTGAATTGTCCCAGAAGGGAAAACCAGTTGAACAACAAATGGACCATCCCACCTAGACTTCAACTTGCCAAGAAAGAGTTTCAACTTAGAATTATAAAGCCAAACTTTCTCATTAAGTTCAAATGATTTTCCAGGAATATATTTGTTGTGAAAAGCTTTGGTTTTGGCTTTGTAAATCTTAGCATTCTCATAACCTTCATTTCTCAATTCATCCAATTCATCTATTATAGCCTGCGGTTAGAGCTAGTTTCACATCAAAGTTAAGAGTCTTAATGGCCTAAAAAGCACGATGCTCTAACTTAGCTGGCAAATGACATAACTTGCCAAGTACAAGCCTAAATGAGGCATCCCTATGGGAGTCTTATAGGCAGTGGGATACGCCTAAACATAATCATTTAACCCCAAAGACCAAACTTTTCTATCAGGTCAAATTGTTTCTCAAGTATAGACTTGATCTCTTGGTTAGACACTTCAACTTGACCACTAGTCAGAGGGAGTTAGAGGTAGCTACTTCGTGTGTCACTGAGTACTTTTAAAGCAAAGATTCAAATGAACAATGGATAAACTTACTACCACTATAGCTAATGACTGCCCTTGGTGTACCATATTGACAAAAGATTATAATCTTTGACAAAACCTCTCACCACCTTATGGTCATTAGTTCTAGTAACCAATGCTTCCACCCACTTTGACACATGACCAACAACAACCAATATGTACACATGTAGACCTGGCAAATGGGTCATTCGGGTCAGGTACGGGCTGGGTCTTAGTTCGGTTCGGGTCACTTTCGAGTCAACTACGTTCGGATCGGGTTCAGGCTCGGTTCGGGTGAAGTTCAGGTTTCGGTCATTTTCGGGCAAACCATGTTCGAGTCAGGTTTAGTTCGGTTTAGGTCAAGTTCGGGTTCGGTCACTTACAGGTACCATGTTCAAGTCGGCACGGGTTCGGTTCGGGTGGAGTTCGGGTTAGGTCTATTTCGGGTTGCCTACAGTAGCGTTGTTTGAATCGGATATAGATCAAGTTTAATTTGGATCGAGTGGAATTCAGTTCAATGTTTGGATCAATATCGGGTCAGGTGTAAATCGAATTGGGTAAAAATCAAGTTGGGTAAATTTTAAATCATTGTATGTTTTCAATGTAACCATCTTTAGTTCGTTACTTTTAACTTGCATTTAAAAAATAAAAACTATTTAACTAGATAAACCCATTTATTCTATATTTCTCTTTTAATTCATACGTTAATAATTAATTGATTTTATATATATATATATATATATATATATATATATATATATATATATATATATATATATATATTAATTTATACACTTACTAAGAAAGTTAGTAAATTACAAATACAAGTATACAACTCATCCCTAACCCTATATCAAATGCGCCGCGTAATTATCCAAAGGATTATGTGTCGTTAAGTCAAGTTTTAATCATCTCAATTGAGTTCATGCGATGACAAAATAAGTGGACCAACCTAATGCAAATCATTTGTCAATGGTCTCATTTGTGAACCAAAATATACATGAAAAATGAAAAAAAAAGAAAGAAAATAACGAAATTTTTATTTAGACCCCGTTTTGGTTTATAACTTCACGTTTGTCATATTTGGAGTTGGTAAATAGAAACAGGTTGGTTCAAGTCGACATTTTTAGTAATCAAATCAATGTTCTTTGATAGCTCGTTAAGTAATCATGCATCAAAATTCAAATATTTGTCTTTGTGAGATTAATAACTTGATCTGCATTTGCTCAATGAGTCAAAACTAAAAAGCAACGGCAATATATGAGTATGTGTCAATTAGCATTATATTTATGTGATTGTGAATGCTCGTTATCGAAACTCGAGACTTAGAATTTAATTGTCCAAAATTCAAATGAGTCATATTATTATGAGATCATATGCAACGCTACATTCTTGAATATGATTTTGTAGAATTAAACATGTTATGAAGATGATTTAGAATCATAGATCAATGGTGCAGAATTTTTGACAGTAGTCACAGAATGATATTATAAATTTATAATCATAGCATGCATTGCATTAATTCATTAAGTGAATCAAATAGTAAAATAGAACTGCTAGATCCTAATAAGTTTAATAGATTGTTAATTATACTTATTTTTTCTTAATTCCTATTGTGACAAATATTTTTTCTCTTATATTTTTACTACATATCTATCAAATTAAAAACTTAAAACTATCAACTATTTTATTTTTTCCTCTTAAGTTTTTAATTGATTTCATTTGTAAAAATTCCCTCTTAAGTTGTTTTTCTTTTCCCACCTAAACTCAACTAATTGAGTTTGAAAAATTCAAAATTCCCCCAAAAGAGAAAAGACTAAAACCCAAAAAAAAAGGTTAATACTTATTTGGGTAAAATTGAGTCGGGTAAGAATCGGATCGTTTTAAATCAGGTACGGTACGGTTCGGTTCGGGTTTGTCCATTTTCGGTCCACTTCGGGTTGAGTCACTACGGATCGGGTTTGAATTCGGTCGGGTTATTTCGGGTGTGAGTCATTTCGGATCATGCTACAATTCGGGTTTGTTCGGTTTTGGATCGGTTTATTTCTGGTGTTCTGGTCCAACTATTTCAGGCGTCGGTTCGGGTATGGATCCGAATCGTTCGGTTTGGGCTTTGGATCTCAAGTCAACTTTGTCAGGTCTACACACATGGGCAAAAGGGTGTGAAAGGACCCATAAAATCAATGCCCTAAATGTTAAATATTTCAACAATTAGAATAAGGGCAAGGGGGCATCATATCTCTATACGACAAAGAACGGGTGCGATGACATTGCTCACATGCAAGAGAGAAACGATGAGCATCTCTAAACAAGGTAGGCCAAAAGAAGCCACTTCGGAGGTCCTCATCAGTAGCCATTTGGCTTCCAAAGTGCCCATTATAAGGGGAAAAGTGACAAAAGGTAAGCATACTAATGAATCTCACTCTTTGGCACACAGTTACAAATTACCTGATCAGAATAATGCTTGAAAAGATAAGGGTCTTCAGAACAGTACTACTTGGAAGAACTCATCTTTTTCTTGTTTGAACCAGTGGAAGGGGAAGGGATCTTACTAACAACAAGATAGTTGACAATGTGCACAAACCAAGGAAGGTGGTTATGTGATACTGAAAATAACTGCTCATTAGGAAAATCATCAGGAAAACCAGCAGAATCATTAGTGCATTAGGAAAGGATTCTAGATAAATGATCTATAACTGAATTTTCTGAACCCTTCATATCCTTAAACTATAACGCCCTAACTTGTAATCACGTGATTAACCCTAATCATTAGTATTTTAGTCGCTAATAGTCTAGAAGAATATGGCTATGGCGTTGCCGCCATCCCATAAGGGATAAGGCTTAAGCAACTTACTTAACATAAGCATTATGGTACACTTTAGCTTACCTAGCTGCCGCATAGTACATAATTTATACAAATGAAACTCAACGAATGGCCCACAAAAATTATGTTCTAGTGACTTTTGACTTCCTAAAATGCCACTATGAGCTGTCTAGACTTCATTGGCAATTCCTGCGTTTTTGGTATTGAACAAGTACGGACTCCACATTTTACTTACCTAAAAACATAAAATACAAAATATTCGCACAATGAGTCGAAACTCAATACGTTCACTCCTATATTGTAAAAATAAAAACTCATTTTTCAGTGCACGCGGGCATCTCAATTCATTTTAGTTCGACACAAGAAGAAAGAGAACCATAATAAAAATATTGCCGATTATTATCTGAAAGTGGAACCCAAACTGATGAGCTATTATATATACGAGATAATATATATATATATATATGTATATATATATATATATATATATGTATATATATATATATATATATATATATATATATATATATATATATATATATATATGTATATGTATATCATTGAATAGGTGCACACCTGTCAGATCGATCTAATAGCCTAACTTGAGGCCGCACGGGTGAATTGAGGGTCGTAAGCCTTGATGATTGATAAGTGGTGGATCCACTTGATTATGTGGGAAAATAATGCTTGAAAATTGTTCATTAAATAATTGTATATTATGAGATTTTGATATTTACAAAAATATATGAAATTTTGAAAGGTACAGATAGTAGACGTACCTAAATCTTTTAAAAGCTCTCTCTCTTTTCTGTAAAGACTTGTTTTGGCTTGATAATGAGGAAAGTGGTCTCGCTACTATTCCAAATAGGTTTTCTAATATTAGTAAATTATAAATAGCGTTTGTTATTTTTATTATTGATTTCATTGTTGAATTAGTAACTTAATAAAGAAAGAGTTAAGCTAACTAGGTTGGTTTATAGGTTTAGCTCCATCGAAAATGCAGTATAAGTTTTCAAAAAGTGTAAAATAAATTTCACAACAAATTGGCAATCATTCAACTCCACACATACAACCTTACTTCTTTGCAAAACTCACAATGCACATACAATCTTTAATGCCTTTCCAAAATTTAACAAAATTCTTTAAATTTGCACTGTAATTTAATTTATATAAATTTATTTCGTAATCTCCACCCAAACCCAATCATTCTTGAACACCTGCAACTATAGCTAACCATCGAACCCACAAAATTATCATTCTCACCTTAAAAAATTCACCTTGTAACTCTCACATCTCTAGTATGTATCCCCAACTGCAATTATCAACTCCAACTTTCTTTTAAAATAATCATTTCACTTAGAAATTCACAATTCACAAAATACACCTCTAATATTCATGAAACTTTATAGGATATTGCCAAATATTAATAGTAAAATTCTCATAATTTTCCTTCAAGCCTAGCCTTCACAGAATTTGAAACAGTGACTGAATTTACACACCAAAATAGGGTAGTTTCCTTTAAAAATTCATATCTTACAGGATACACGTCCAAAAATTTTGCTAAAAAATCCCAAATACTACATAGAACCTACAGTAAATTTTTTAAAATTTTTGGACATCCCAGTAGTTCAAAGAAATTAGAATAGTGGAACGAATTCTGCTTAAATTCGAGAATCAAACTCTGCTACTTTTCACTCTCATCTTCCCAATTCAAATACTCAAGTCACTCTTCTTCCTCCTCAACCCTTTACTGGCCAAGATTTCATATTCATACACCAATTTTCAATTTTTATTAAATCAAATTCACCACAGGGGCCTTCTAATTTCAACTCAATTAAGTTATTTAAACTTTCATTCATAGAAACACAATCCAAATCCAAAACCTTTTTTTTCCATGAACACCCATAACATCCATACCTTTCAATCCCTAAAATTCACCATTGAAACATTTGAATTTACACCAAACTACCTTCATCTAATGTTAATAAACATAATTTCTAATTAAATCAAGTACTGTAATAAAAACAATTGGAGGGAGTCTTAGAACTCACCTTGCAACTACCCAAAAACCATTCAAGAAAAAAGTGAGAAAGGTGTGGTGGGGGGGAACAGCTGGCCTCCGGCACTACCGGCAACTGGCGAAAGCCACTTAAGGCAGCATTCAATGGTACCCCTACAGGTAAACGAGGCTTAGGTGCATAGCTGGGAAGCAGGGGAATGGATGGGTACATGGGATAGGGGGTTTGGTCTAGGCTGGGTAAATGGGGGGATCAAGTTTAATTCAATAAAGAGGGGACTATGTTGGTTATTTTAGGGGGGAATTTAGATAATTTCTCTTAAAAAAATTTAATTCCCCAACCCTTCAAAAAATCTAGTTATTTTTATTATTATATTTTGTTTTATTTTTTTATTTTTTTATTTTGTTCACAAGAACAAAATTTATTTTCCAGCATGGAATTGTTTTGGGGTTTATATTTGAACTATTTTTAGGGTCTTCCTAATGTTGTTAGAAGAAGAATATAAGATTGACCCGAATCGACTATTATATTCTTTGTATTATTTTACCTCATTTATCTCAATTATTGTTTTCTTTTCATAACTATATTTGTTTCTTGAAAAATTAAACTTTTTTACCCATTTTTTTTCATGGGCTAATTTAATTAATTTTTTTCCTTGTTTATTAATTTATTCATATGTTATGAATGGTTTTGTACGAAGTATAATTAAGTCTTATTTCGAGACTACTTTGTCGTCTCAACTTGCAATCATATAAATATTTCAAGCGTTGATTAAAATGCAGCGCTCAACTTTCTTAACTTTAAGATTAACTAAGGTAATTAGTAAGAATTACTTTTGGGTTATGACATACACCTTTAGGTGAAACTCTTGTAATAAGAAGACCTGTCTAATCAACATATGCTTGTTCTAGTTCTTCAACAACAAGTGTTTTAGTGCAGCACGGTCAGGAAAAATCATCACTGGTCAGCAAGAAAGGTATGAACAAAACTTGTCAAGTGCAAATATAACAGCTAGAAACTCTATATAAGTAGTGGTGTAATGCTTTTGTGCAGTAGTGAGAGTTCTACTAGCATAGTAAATGACATGGGACATCTTGGTCACCTATTGATCTAGAATTGCCACCACAGCAAAGTTAGATGTATCACTCATGATTTCAAATGGCATCAAAACCTTCGAACGTTGAACAATAGGGACTAACACAAGCAATGCATGAAGCTTCCCAAAAGCTTCCACACAAGACTCATCAAAGTCAAAAGGAGTGTCTTTAGCTAAGTGATTAATTAGTGGCTGAGCCACAGTACTAAAATCCTTGATGAACCTCCTAAAAACTACCATGGCCTAAAAAAGATCGCATGTGTTTCACAAAGGTAGGAATGGGCAAGATGGAAATCAAGTCAACTTTAGCTGTAGGAATGGGCGAGCTAGAAATCAAGTCAACTTTAGCCTTACCAAGTTCAATAGTCCTTTTAGAAATTTTGTGACCCAAGATAATTACAGTTTGAACTATAAATTGACTCATTTCCTAACTCAAAATAAGGATTGCCTCTTTACATCATGGCAGCACACCAGGTGAGCTAGCAAGGCACGCATCAAATGAATAGCCAAAGACAGAAAAATCATCCATAAATACCTCCAAAAAATTTTCAATCATTTCAGCAAATATAGCTATCATACATCTCTGAAAAACTAGAAGGTGCATTACATAACTTAAAAGGCATCTTCCTATAAGCAAAAGTGCCTAATGGGCATGTGAAGGTAGTCATTTCCTGGTCCTTTTGATAAATAACTACCTGATTGTAACCAGAATATGTAATACCCCGTTATTTAATCATATGTAATTTTTCTAATCTTGCCTTAGTCATATAATTATGAACATTTATCAGAGCAGTGGACTACATAAAATTTAAGTTACAACAAAGAAAATGCCCTTTGTGACTTTTTAAGAATAAAATTTAATTACATATAATTATGTAAAGATATTTATCTATCTTTACAAGAATGCACATGCACCTGAATAATCCCAGAAATGAACAGAGTCAATTTAATTTCTTAATGATTAAGGAAGTAAATTACATAATAAAAAAATAAATAAAATAATAAAAATAGTCCAATTAATGATAGCCAAATGCATGGTCAAGAAATGGGTCATATGGTAATTTAGATAAGGTGATAAGATCAAATTTAACTTGATGTGACAAAAAGAAAATTTTTAAAAAAACAGAAAATAAGGAAAATATAGATTAAACATTAGCCATTTGTATAATACCACCATCTCCTAGTGTGGGTCCTACGTTCACATAGTCTAGGAACATTAGCCATTTGTATGGTTATAAATTTAAGCATGTGGATAAAAATTTCGCATAAGTTTGAATTAAATTTAATAAGACCAAAAAAAAAGCTACCCAAAAAAAAGGAAAGGAAGAAGAGGGGTTACACAACTAATGAAGGAAAAAGAGGAGTTTTTTTTTTTTTAAAGCTATGTTCAAAAAGGGGCTTGGGAAATTAACTCATCTCATCTCCTCCATTACTTACTCTTCTCATCTTCCCTCTAAAGTTTGCCATCACCGAGACCAAGATCTAGATGCCACCTCACCGTCCTAGCGCATCTTTTGGCGCTGCCACAAACCACCCTCGCCCATCTTCTCATCTCTTCCTCTCAGTGTAGCAAGTTTACCCTCTTTTCTATCAAGATTTCAATTTAATTTAAATATCAAATGTAATTAATTTATTTGGATAATTATACTTGAAATTTATTCATGTAAATAAAGCATGCTCTATTGAGGAACTAAGCTTGTATATTGGTTAATTTGAGAGTAAAGTACGTGGTAGAGAGTTTACATGCTTTATGAAAGTGATGTCATTAGAAGGCCTTTGATTACAAAAAATATTTGAACCAAGTGAGTGGAGATTGAACAATTGCACTATTGGGATTTAATTTGATGGAATGTTAATTGATGGAAAAATTAAATGATTCATGATTTGCAATTGCATTTTAGAAAAAGTTTCAATGATAGGTCAAATTATGTTGAGTTAATTTGGGATGCATACGGAAACCTTGAATAAGTAAATTATGCTTGAAGGCATTTGGATAAAGAATTGACACCTTTTTAAGTTTGGTTATGGCTTGGCCAAGTAAAAACGTATCACTAGTTGAGTGAGTTAGGTGTGTAAGATAATGGTACTTAGTGGAAATTTTTATAGTGTTTAAATGAGATTCTTGTGTTCATAAACAAGATTGTTAAGCCAGATGATTGAGTGGTTCAAGTGTCAAGAAAGAGGTTTAACTATCTAGCTTGGCATTTAAGAGGCATTTGAGGGTGTTTAATGATTAAACGTAACTAATTGATTGAGTTTCAACCCAATCAATGGCCAATTTGTAGAGTTAGTCTGAAGAGGTTCAAACATAATACATTTATTTACGAGAATAATAGTTACTTGGTGTTTCATTGGCTAAGAGAGCCCTCAAGTATGAGTTAATAGACATTATATACTTTAGGGGTGAGCCAAAAAAAAATCGGGTACCGGGTTTCAGACTTGGAACCGGTTCGGATCCGGTTGAAATGGGTCCGAGGCTGGTTCCAAAATCTTGGAATTAGTTGCAATCAGGCCCAATGTTGGGTCCTGAAAACTTGAAACTGGAACTGGACTCCTTACCTAATCACCCAATCTAACCTTTTTTTTTAATGTGTAAGTTATATAAACCTAGCTACACGTCTACAACCAATACAGGTATAGTAGCCAAATATATGCTGTAGTTAATGAGGTAATGGTACCCCAACTTGACATACTTTAGATTTACAAACCCCAAAAGTTCGGATGGGGCAATTATCTTCGAACTCTTACGTAGCAAGTGGGAGACCCCCACGCAGCCCTGCTGTCTCGATGCCTCAGTTTATGGTCTTCGTTGACAGCAAGTGTTATTCTTCTGATGTTACCATCATTTCCAACTATCTGTTGATATGATTAAATCTTTTTGTTAATGCATGGTACTATGAGTATGTTTTATGCTTGGATAAAATGAAACATTATTTATTAACTAACCAATTCGATTTTAATGTAAGTAGATGCCTAACTGCTTTACTCGGTGAAATTCAATTTTAAACGATTGATTAGCTAACTTGTTAAGTGGGTTGGTTCTCTCACAAAGTCACAACCACAAGTCTAAAATTTAAATGAAATGAAATAAACAAAATAAGAAAAAATTAGGAATTAGGTACCCAGTTTTGGACCCGATCCTAAATCCTGGACCCAACTCCAACCGGGACTGGAACCAATTCCAGTTTCTTAGACTCGATTCCAACTGGGATCGAGATCGGGTCCATAAAAATGAATCGAGTACCTCATCCTGCTCAGCCCTAATTTACTTAATACCACATATATTTGACTAAATATATTTATGGGGAAGAGTTTATGGATAAAATATAAAATAAGAAATTTTAAGCATGAAAATGGTAAAGTAAGGTCTTGATAGACCTAGTTCAAGTTTTTATATTAAATTAACTATATTGAGGTTAAAAAAAAAAGTTTATTAGGCATTGGAGAGAGTTAAGGGGAGGACAATAAGCATGCGAATTAAGACTCTGATGGTTTTACTAAATATGTGAGAGTCTACCGAATTTTAGGGATTATATAGGACTAATAGCATAACAAAGTGGCAAATGATGCGTGATATTATGGATTGGAGTTTGCTTGAGTTATTGAAATGAGTCAATGAAGAAAGGGGGTCAAACCTCACAAAGGAAACTTGCAATTATAACTTACTAGTGCCCCAAAGACTCATAAATTAATAAGGTGCCTACTGTACAGGAACGAAGCTTTAAAAGCAAGTTTCATAAAGAAAGAACCTATATCAAAGTTTTATAGAAGTAGGGTATGTGGCTTAGTAGGAAATATTTTATTTCTCCATATACATTGCTACTTATACCCTTTATTAAAGATAATTGTTCAACTAAAATTGAGGTGCCATAGATAATACTTTTGTCATATACATTACGATGATACTAACTATGACTAATTCGCTATATTATATCAGTTAACATTTCTGACTCAAATAGGATACTAATCATATTTCAAAGTTTATATGTCATAGTACTCTGTAAACAAACAAATGAATCATAGGTCAAATGTTACATGGTTTTACCAACTAGTAGCAAAATCAAAGTTCTTATGTTACATGGTTTTACCAATAGGTAAAAAAATCACAATTTATATGTTACATACTTCTGGCAACAGGCAGAAGAACCAAAGTTCATATGTTGCATAATATTCTGACAATCAGCAGAGCATCAAAGTTTATATGTTAAAGTTCACATGATAGTTATGCCAATAGGTAGAAAAATTGAAGTTCATTTGTTACAGAGTTCTGCTAATAGGTAGAAAAACCAAATTTCATATATTATCGGGTTCTACCAATAGGCAAAAAAATCACAGTCCATATGTTTAAGTTCATAGGTTATAGAGTTCTGCTCATAGGCAGAAAAACCACAATTTATATGTTACTGAGTTCTGTCAATAGGCAGAAAGGCCAAAGTTCATAGTCAAAATTTATATGTTAAACTAAATTTCTTAACTCCGCCAATTGGTAGAGAAACCAAAGTTTACATGTTGCTGAACTTCATCAATAGGCGGAGGAACAAAAGTTCATAGCTCTGCTAGCTAGTGGAGAAATCAAAGTTCATACATTACAGAACTTCGCTAACAGACGAAGGAACTACAATTCATAACTCTGCCAACAGGTACAGATATAAAAGTTCACATGTTACAGAACTCCGCCAACTGCCAAAGGAGCCAAAGTTCATAGCTTTTCCAAATCAAAGTTCATATGCTGTAGAACTCCATTAATAAATGGATAACCAAAGTTCATAGCTCTACCAACAAGCAGACAAGTCAAAGTTCATATACTATATTAGACTACAAGTAAGAAAAGGAAGTAAAATTCATATGTTACATGGCTTTGCCAGAAGATAGAGAAGGCAAAGATCATATATCATAAAGATCTTCTAGTTATAGGGAAAATGACAGTTCATGTTATATTTTATAGAATTCCGTCTTTTAACAAAAGATCTAAAGCCCAAAGGTCATGTTGGCCTATCATAAGTTTATAAAACTACATGTTATAGTTTACATGTTTTAGTTTGTGTTTTACAATTGAGTGCATTTATATAAGTGTACAGAGATGTTAGTTATGTGTTTAAGAATTGGGACATTACAGAATAGACTCAAAGAAAGCAATATAATCTTTGGCCTACTAATCTCTCTAAGACCTGGTTAATCATGTGGAGCAGAAAATTGTCTTTCATAGTTATTGAATTTAGCTTCCTATAATCAATGCAAACTCTCCAACATGTGATCTCTCAGTGAGAACTAATTCTTTTGCATTGTTTCTAACCATTGTGATGCCAAACTTCTTGGGTACGGGACTAACCCATTGGCTATCAGAGATAGGGTACATAATTCTTACATATAAAAGCCTTAATGTCCCTTTTTTGATAACTTTTTCTATGTGTGTATTCAATTTGCGTTGTGTCTTTCTAGTAGGATTGACATTCGCTTCTAAATGAATCCTATGCAAGCATATGGAAGGATTAATCCCTTTTAAATCAATAATGGACCATCCTATAGCACCTTTGTGCCAAGATAAGATACACACTAACTGGTTCTCTTGGCCTGGAGACAAATAAGAGGAAATGATCACATTTAAGGTCTCAACAAGCTGTAAATACACATACTTGAGTGTATAAGGCAAGGCATTCAACTCAAGTTTGGGTGGTGATTCAATGGAAGGGAGAAGAGAACTAGCCAAAGGAGGTAATGGCTTATATTTTGATACCTAAGAAGAAGACTCATAAGACAGATCACAACCATGCATATAGTCTAACTCTTTAACTGGATCTCCTATGTTAAATGACTCCAAATCAAAATGGGAAAGAATCGCCCCTAAAGGATCCTAAGATATAAAATGCAGGCAATGCCTCCTCAACCATCTCATCAACTAAATCCACAAAGAAGGACTTAGACTCATCTTCTAAAGTAGGTTGGGAGAAAGCCTTGAAAATAGTCAGTCTAATCCTCCTGTTTATCACATTAACATCTATAACTCCTAGCCTACAATGTTTAGTCTAACCCTCATGCTTGAGGGTGAGGAACCCTAGGCTCATAGGTGACAAAAGGGTTCAGACACTTTGATAGGAGAGGGTGACTCTTTCTCACTTTCTTTCTCTTCCTCTTGGTCATTCTTAATGGACAAGTTATCCCCTTCTTTTTCATACTTTCTTTCTCAGTCACATTATTATCTAATTTCTTACCACTCCTAACAACCATAACAACTTTGACATGTTCATAATTTTTAACCATTGGCTTCTCTAAGGGACTACTATGAAACTTATCTTCTTTCCTCCTTCCTACACAAGTGGCTAGTTGCCCAAGTTGGGTTTCTAGTTTGGCTATGAAATGTGAATGAAAATCAACTATACGCCTTGTTGACCCCCCACCTTTAACTCTAGAATCCATGATGTCCACTTTAGAATTACCCATTTGCACAAGAGAAATCAAAGTGTTCATGCTAGACTCTAGACCTTGCATTCCAGAAGTCAAATCTAAGCTCCCTCATGGAGCTTGTGACTGAGGTAGGATAAAACTTTGGGATTGAAAATCCTGGAGTTGGTTGTCCACTAGGCTGACTTTGATGTAAGTGTTAACTTTGGGAGTTCTCAACTCCTTATAACATCCTTGAAAAATTAGGATAACTCCTCCAACCTGAATTAGAAGTATTAGAATATATGTTATTATGGGAAGGAAATCCTTGTATAGCATTCATATGTTCACGTATATTTTAAAATTGGTGAGTGGAAGATGGATAGTCAACTAATGAATGCATGGGACTTGCACAAATAGAATACACATCATGCATAGAAGAGATAGTCACAGATTCATAGATAGCAATTGATCAAACTTTTGTGGCAAAACATCAACCTTGGAAGATAAATCAACTACATGTGACACGTCGTACACACCCTTTCCTCCTAAATGTCTAGGCACATCAAATTGGGAGGAAGCATGCCATTGTGAATTTTCACTCAAACGCTCAAACAATTCCCAAGCCTCATTATTAGTTTTACATGCAAAACTTCCACCACAAGATGCATCAACCATTTGCTTATTTTGCTGATCAAGATAAGAATAAAATCCCTATGCAAGCTATTGTTTAGGGACCTCATGGTTAGGACAACTATGTAACATCTCCTCAAACCTCTCCTAGCTCTCCGAAAATGACTTACTTCTACCATAGGACAAAGTGACAATGGCATATATCATGGCTATCAATTTTTCTATAGCATAAAAGTTTTTCAAAAATTCTTTTTGCGTTTGGTCCCATGTACTAAACTACCAAACATAAACTACACACAAAAAAATAAAATGAAAACAAAGAGTTCAATAAACTATCAATGAAAATTATGGACATATACTCAAGGAGTTAAAATAAGAAAGAACTAAATTCTAGTAATGATTCACCATTCCCCAGTAATAGCGTCAAAAACTTGGTGTTGATTTTTCTAATTATAAATTAACCCAATTACTTATTAAGTATACAAGTTATTGTAGACAAAGTGATTCTTCGGGTGTCAATCCACGATGAGTAGACGTGACTAAGAAATTTAATAATCTCTTAAACTAACTTAAGTTAAAATGTCGAAATGAGAATTTTTGGTAAATTAAACTATTACTAAATTAACTAAACTAAATTAAGCAAAGTAAAACTAACTACTAATGACACCTAAAAAGTGAGTCAATCAAAGGAGCAGTCTAGGATTTAATTTTAATTTTGTAATATTGGATGTTAGATAACCGGGAATGAATTGACCTCTTAGCTCCCAGGCTACAAGTGTTAGTTCACATATTAAAAATGATTATAGCCACTTAATGAGAAAAACTATATAAAAGTATCTTAAGTTTTGTGTAAACTATTTTAAGGACCCTTAATTTTAAAAAAATAAATGTAAGGTACCTTAATTTATGCGGAAACTAAGAGAAAGGACCTTAAAAGTTTATGTAAACTATTTTCAAGTCCAAATCTACTAATTTAATTCACATGTAATGCCCTTAACTTTTCATATTAAATATTTTACGCTAATCCTTAAAAACTTACTTTTGTTAAATTTTATCTTGTGTATGCGTAATTTCTTTCATAAGTGCTACTTGAGACCCTCTTTCAATTGGTATCCAAGCCACTTGACTAAAAATATTTAAGATAATTAATGGCTAATTAATTGCCTTAATGATAGAATCTTCATCTACTTATCTTGCTCCTAATTATTCACATATTGTTCACCCGCCAGAATGAACCACTTTAGTAATACTGTAATTAAATTATATCACCAATATAGTTTTAGAGTTAAAAGCTGAATTAGTAAAAAATTAAGACTGAATTTAAAGATATCAAAAAACAATTACCTGTAATCCATCTTTCTTTAATTAACGAGATTATGTATAGTGGAAAATCTTATTTAAGTATTAGTACTCCATTTCAGCATAAATATACTTTTCAAAACCCCAAAAACAAAAATTTATTTCCTTTGCATGATATAAAAATTCAAAAAGAAGTAAGAGAAAAATCAACTAAAAAATTATCTGAAATGGCAGACAAAGAAGAAGAAGAAGATGGAGTATGAGCAGTATAATCATGAGCAATTATAGAATATGTTTAATAAAAAAAAAACTCAGAAGAATTAAACAAAATCATGGACGGAATAGTTAATAAACAATATATATTATCTGATGATAATAAAGAGATAAATAATGTCTAGTTAGAAGAAATAAATATATCAGCAAATGAACCTAATTAAATTAGATGATCTTAATGTTGTACCTTTAGAAGAAATTATAAGGAAACTGGATTAAAAAATATGGTGAAATGGTATCTAACAGTGAAATCAATGAGATTAAAGAAGAACTCAATATATACGAAATCGAATCTAATTTAGTTAACAATATTGTTCTTAAACTTGAAGAATTTGATGAATCTTCTAGATGAACCGAGATACGTTCCAATAGGATGTACAACTGACTTTTCCTTTGGATTTATCCTAAGAAAAACTACGACCTTTGAAGAGATGGTCTTTACCCAATTAGCGAAACATGATACATCTTAAACATTGATGGAGCTCGTAATAGAGAAGAAATATCGGAGTAATGTAAAAGAGGTATGAATAGTGTCCTAAACTTAAATACTATATTGACTGATGAAAATTTTCTCAACTATATCGAACATAGTTTTTCTGGCATTGTAGCTTATTGGTATGATTCATTAGCTGAAGCAGGTAAGAATATATTAAGAATGATTGAAACATCAGCTTCTATATTCAAAAATTTATGTAAGAAAATCGAAACAGAAGTTATTGGAGCTTACTTGATTAGGAGAAAATAGCTAGAGAATGGCAAAGAAATATTAATAACATAAACTTATGAGATATGAGAAATATAGACAATTATATTGCAAAATTTAGTCAATATTATCATAAAATTAGACATAGTGAAACCAATCTTGATATGTTTTATGACAAGTTACAATACCCGATGAATTCTATAATCACTAAAAAATACATAGCATGGCTTGAGAAAGCAGATGTCATTGATACCTTGGTATAATAATCTCTTATATATGAAAATGGGTCAATGATCAATGTCTCAATCTCAATATGCAAAAACAAAAGAAAATGAAGAAACAAATTCTAACCTATTGAGATAATCCTCACCAATGGGGAACCAAACATGAGAAGAGAAGAAAGAGAAAATTTTACAAGAAAAACAGTTTTAACAAGCAAAGAGGGGAGAAATATAAAAGAAAATACTATAACAAGCCAAGTCTCAAAAAGCATAGATTTTTCAGAAAAGTCATCTATTGTCTTGCAGGGAAAAATGACTGTAAGTGTTGGGCATATATAGAAGTAAGCCATTACGCAAACCAATGCAGAAATAGGAAAAATAAAAAGTTAATTGAAACTTTGGGTAGTTTAGATTATTTTGAGCTTAACGAGGAAGAAGCACTAGATTTAACCCTGAAAAACAACAAGAAAATTTTTTAAATTATATTAGAAGATGAATATGAAGAAAGTGATTATGAAGAAACCAATCATATAATGGGAAGTAGTGCAATTACTCTTAGTGATCTTCAAGGAGAAGAATTTATTGTAGATAATGAGAGTGGAGAAGTCAAAAGAGATGAGTCCTTCCCATAATTCAGAAAGACATGATCTATAGAAAAAAATTCCATCTTTCAGTGTAAGAGTCTGTATGTAAAATGATGGAAGGAGATCTAAAGATAAAAGACTATGAGTATAACACTGGAGAAGTAAATCTCATTAATTGAAAAAATATCATTAAGCATAAGAAAGATAGAAAGTATAGGTATATCCATGTTAGAAGTGTCCAAGTACAAATTACTCCATTACAATATTATGGTAAAGATATTAATATTTATGCTTTGCTCTGTGATATCACGCACATCAAATTTAATAATCAAGTTATCGCAGGGATTAAGATCAATTTATGTAATGGATCATTAGAATTCAATTGTCGATCTTGGCATTATGTAAGTCTAAAAGATGAATTTGTCAAAAACTTCCTATCCCTTAAAATAAAAATAACTGGGATGGATATGAAAAGGGGAGGTTAGCCACTAAGGATATTTTGAAAAATAATCTACAAATTAGAAAATATTATATATCCAAAGACTAAGATAACAATGATAAAGATAGAAAAATTTGAAAGTCCTACTCCTATGCAAAAAATCCAAAGGATAAAATTCAATCCTCTGGAGATAAAGAGTGATAGGTCATGGATATCTGATTTTGCCAATCCCATAAGAATCAATAAGAAAAGTATAATAAAAATTAATGAGAATGATAAAATTACCATTAAACTCCAATTATTAACAGGCATGAGTGCAAGATCAGAATAAGGAGAAAGATCTTCAACTACTAAAGAAAAGCTTAAAGAAGACAATATAATTATTATGACCAGTGAAATGAGTAAAATGAACTTTGAACCTGCAAGACACAGTTTAGATCAAAGTATGAATCTAAATAGAAAAATAATTGGGTACAAAACAAGAACTATTAGTGAGGCTATTTATGAAGATGAATTAGTCAAAAATAAGACTATGGAGATATCCTATGAACTCACCAATGCAAATCCTAATAGCATTTGTCTCGCAATCAATGTATTTTTAGAAGGGCATAATAGATATGAATTGCGTGCCTAGATTGATAGTGGTTGTTATGTCTATTTTGGAAAAAGATTTTTACTTTTAGAATTTATGTGGAAAAAAAGTAAAAATCTTTTACGAGTAAGGATAGCTGACATAAGCATAATGAATCATAACGAAGCCATAGAAGAGTTATCTATAGCGATAGGACGAGTCTAATGTATTATACCAGTTCTATGGGCTACTGATCTCATGATATGATTATTAGAAATAATTTTCAGAGGCTATATTCTCCATACACACAAACCATAAACCAAATAATATTCACAATAAATGGTCACTCAATTCCTATTGAATAATTAAATAAGACTTACACTTATCAAAAGATTGAGTTCATATGCAGCCAGCATGGTGAGAAGTTAATACACGCATGATGTACGGTGGCACTAACAATCTCACCACTTGAGTTATTCATTAAATTAAAGCGGATTGCTTAATAACAAAAGCAATTATGCACAGAACTCTAATATGATAATCTTCTTAAAATTTGGGATAAAGATAAGACATTTGCAAAAATCACTTTGTTAAATCCATAACACTATTATCCGAGGCAAACAAATGGTGTATACGCACTTAGGTATCCAAGAATTTGACAAGCAAATCAAAGAACTTTTGGATAAAGGGTTAATTAGGAATAGTAATGGTAAGAAATCACGCTGAAGAGAAAAGCGGAAAAGCAAGAATGGTAATCAATTACAAAAGCTTAATGATAATACTGTCTCTAATGGTGTTATATTCTGACGAAACATTCATTTTCAATAGAATTCAAGGAGCCTCTTGGTTCTCAAAAATAGATTGTGAAAATAAATATTGACAAATAAAAATGGATGAATAAAGTATTTATTTAACTACTTTTAGTATCTCTTAAGGACATTAGGAGTGGAAAGTAATGTTATGTGGTCTTAAAAATGCACCTCAAATATATTTTAAAGAAGAATGGAAAACATCTTTAAAGATCTCAACCACTGTTGTCTAATTTACATCAATGATATCCTTGCCTTTTTCAAGACCGTAGAACAGCACAAAGATGGCATCTTCGCTGTCACCTAAAGATGCATTGATTATGATATTATTTTTATTAAGAACAAGTGCAATTATGTTGAATAAGAAAATTGAGTTTTTAGGTCTAGAGATAAAGGCTAGATAAATCATCCTACAAAAAGATATTCTACAAAAAAGTAGAAAATTTTCCTTAAAAGATTGAAGATAGAGGCTATTAGAAAGATTTCTTGGATGTCTTACCTATACTTCAGACTTCATTAATGGTTTAGGTAAATTGAAAAAACTACTGCAACAAAAACCTAGGAAAGGAGCAAGTTGGATACGGACCATTAATGATTTAAACATTGTTCAGAACTTCAAAAAGATGTGCAAAATCTTCCTATTCTTAATTTACCTAATGAATGAGATTATTTAAATCTTGAGATATATGTTAGTAATGAGCACTGGAGTGCAGCAATCAAAAACAAAAAAGGAGAAAAACTCTGCAAATATTATAGTGAAAATTTTAATAAAACAGAGTGCAAACTATCCCACGAGGAAAAAAGAAATCATTGTAGTCATGAGGAGAATTGAAAAGTTCTTACTTTTTTTAGCCCAAAATCATTTCTTACTCGAACTGATTGGAAATGAATACTTGGTTTTATAAAAAAACTATTTAGAGGTACTTCAATTAGAGGTGCTTCAATTAGAAGAGAGTTTTTGGCTTGGCTTTCAGGGTAACTAGAAAAACTCAGTTGGCTTCTCCAATAAGGGGAATTGAAAAGTTATTAATTATACTGGAAGATCAGACTATACATTATGAATGGATCCCCTTGGTTTTGTGATTATCTTGCCTATCGAAAAAAAAGAAAATCCAAAATAAATGTTATTACTACTAGAATGGGTTTCTCCTTCTAGTAGAATTCTTATGGACATTTTTGGAATTTCATACAAAGGTAGATCACGCTTTATTCTGCTATCTTCTGCTTATATAAAAGTACAAATATTCAACTTTTTAGAGTTATAAATGAATTACCTACGACGTCCTTATGATATTCAAGAAAACTTCTCATGTTCAAAAAAAATGGTTCAACGATTGGTATGCAGCCCGCATCGACTACTATCACAATTATTCTTATCATATTTGGGAGTCATGGAGTACTATGATTTTCTTTTCGGATAGGTTTAGATTAAATTCCCAGCAAATTTAATCTTTCCAGATAACCCCATTATGAAAGCCTAGAGCATGGAATGGTAGCTTGCCTCATGGAAATCTTAGATAGAAAGTGCAATCCTTCTAAGACTAACTAAGTTCCAACAATGCATGTTTAAAAAGATTGATTGGATTCTCACTTCCCCTAGTGGTCCAACAAAAATTCCATACAGTAGAAGTCTGTATGTCAAGGCACATTGTCCAGTATTGAGTATGAAAATGGAAAGGTCAAACAAGCCTATTATCTGGTTCGATTAGTTGATTTAGATGATCACAATGATCAACATCAAGAATGGTTTCCAGAATGATAAGAAATAGTTAGTGATCTTGCATTAGCAAGAGTCCTTAATTTTTACAACATTTATCATCAAATGAGGCCATTAATTAAATAAGGAAAAACACTAATGCATTGCGAGAACTCTACTTTCATATATCATAATGAGCTCAGCAAATACATGAAGGTAGAAGGAGCTACTTCAGAAGATGTCTTTGATTATCTTTTTAATGTTGGAGTTGAAAAATTTTTATCAAAAAAAGGAAAGAAATATCTTCATAAATTATTTGAAAGATAGCATCTAAAGCATCTTCAAGTTGATGAAGATTTTGATGATTATCTGAATAATGATAAACTGAAAACATTATTCAAGATGAAGGCATGCAGAAGTTTAATATGGATGACTAGTCTTATCAACATTAAGTACTGTGAAAAGTTATTGTATTATTATTGTATTTCATCAAGTGTCAAGTTAGTAAAACAATGCAGTCTACTGTAGTCATGTAAGGGCAACTACGGTCATATGAAAATATTAGTATGTATTGTAGTCATTAGGGTATCGTATGTAGTCCATCACCTCTATAAAAGCAATGGTTGAGTGTTGAGAAGGGACATGGCCATTTGAGCATACTTGAGTAAAAGAGAAGTTGGATATCTCCATTTTAATATGAGAAAGCATATCTGATGATCTTATTAGTTTAAGTCCTTCTTCAATCCTTCCATTTTAATATTTCCACTGTTAAACTTTCAATAAAAGAAGTTTCCTAATAGGAAATGTTATTTAATCGAACGTTATTCCTTAAATATTATAACTTCTTTATTAAAGTATCGCTATTCTTTAAATTAGAAAACTTGATTAGTGACTACAGCTTAAAGTAAGAAATAAAATAGATCTATGTTATGCCTGATCTAAGAGATGTGTGGTTGAAATTAGTAATCTCTGTAAACTGGAAGTTAGAGGAACGCCAGAGTTTAGTGCCGACTAAATTCAAGCAATGGTCAAAACTCTCTAATTAAACTTTCTTATTTTACTAAGTATGGTGGACCTATACTCACTGAAAAAATATAATATTTATGACATAAGTGATAGATTGCGATAACTAGTACCAGTTAAGTCATTATGAGAACTTAAATCATTTAAAACAAGCATATTCCTAAAGAAACCCAAAAAATAGTAAAATTACTAAAAGTACCCCATTTGGACTAAAGTTGAAAAATTTTAAAAGTTTCAGGCCAAAATAATAAGAAAAAGGATGTAATAATCTGTTGTTCGAAAACATATGGTACCCTGGTGTTATTTTTAAATAGTCAGGGGCCTAAAAGTTGTTGTCCAAAAACTCAGGGCACCTGAGAGACATTTTTTGCCACTTAATGGCATAATTTATCTAATTTTTGGCATTTCTCATTCATAAATGACATAATCCATCCAATTTTGACATGAATTATTAAAATTGACATAACCCATCTAACTACTGGCATAGACTATCCAATAAACTAACTACAATAATAACCATTATTCCATAACCATCATGCTAATCTACAAGACCTAGCATGTACAAGCACAAGTTAAATAAACCAACCACACTAATAGCATAATTAGCAAAATCAAGTTGCATAAATGATGAAGTTTAGTTATTCTAGCCAAGATTATGCAATCAAGAGAACAAGATCAACCCCAATTAAACAAATAGCTAAATTGGAGTTCCATCTAATTCCTAGGCTAATTAAATTAACTAAGCATAAAACAAAATAAAACAATAAGAAGAGTTATAGTAGCACTACCTCCAAAAATGATTTTGTTGTTGCCGCTGTTTTTGGCCTTCCATTCTCTAGTTTGTACCCTCCTTCTCTTCCCAGCACACCCCAAAAGAATTAAGAAAATGTCACCAGAAAAATCGAGAAAACCCCACTTTCTTGTTGCATTCCTTTTCTTTTTATAATTAGCCTTGCTGCCCTAAGAGCATTGGCAGCGGGAGAGAAAGAAGTGGAACGCGGGCCCCAGCTGACCACGTGTTGCAAAATGAAAGGGCAAGAAAAAAGGTGACACGCGGGGGAGCACGCACAGGCGTGTCTCCCCGCGTGTAACTTTAGCCTTTTTTTAATTATTGTTTTTTGTTTTTTCTTTTTTTTGGAGTAGATATATAATTTTTAAATGATTTAAAAAATAGGTTGTGTGTTATAAGGTGGGTCCATGATAAATATTTTTATTGGATGATTAAAATTGGAGTTCCATTGGTTAGAAAAGTAATGGAATGCAAGTTCCAAAATTGTGGAACTTTTGCTGACATGGCAGGTTAGAGTTTCAAAAACTGGAACTCCCAATGGGAATGCTCTAAAAACTAAAAATAAAGCAGAACTAGTCCAAGCATGTTGGGCACATGATGTTGAATGGCATGAAATTGGATCGGGAGCTGGGTATTAGGCTTCACTAAGATGTGGGAGACAAGTCCACAATGACTGATTGAAGAGAGAAAGGGAAGTGGATGTTGGGCATCTAGACTGGGTTAGATGAACATGTTGGGCACGCGGCCCATAAAAACATGGGTTGTTTGGTTAGTGATGTCCTCGATGTTGATTCAATTGGCATGTGCTGGGCTATGGCCAGAAGAAGACAACGCAAGTGGGTTTGCGTTGGGCCATGCGTGATGGAGCATGTGACGGGTTGAGCTAGTGAGTCTCTTTGCTAGGCATTGATGATTGGGTAAGAGGAGGCAAGAGTCTATTGGATATGTGAGTCGAGCCACATGATGCAAAATAACATTGAGTATAGTTAGGCATGTGCACTGAGCGAATAGTTAGACTGCGGCTACAAGCCATGAAAATTGGGCCTTTAAACAACCATTTTGGACCTAGTCCACTTTCATGGGTTAGATGAGGATTGTAGATAGGTGGATTAATTGACTTTTTCTCATATTTGTATCTGCTACTCCACCTACAATTGTACAAAGTACACATGAGCTCTATATAAAAATATACAGCATAGATTAGTAATTAGGCACAAAATAGGTTCAAATATGTACACATAAATGAGAGTTATCATGTACTAACAAGGAAGTTCCACCACAAAATAAAAGTACTGACAAGGAAGAGTTAGGTACGAGAATTAGCAAAGTATTTAGATCCGCAGAAGATGGATCCAACTCCATCTTTGCTGATTCGGATCGTAAATATAGATCCCTAGATCTTGAAGCAGGATTTGAGGTCGAGGACGGAGCAGCCGGTGCAAAAGAGATGACCACCAGAGCTGGCGGTGGAGCAAGCTTGTTCCGTGGGGGTAGGCAAAGAGGGGACGAAGAGGAAGCAGATAGAGAGGGGTGGAGACACACACAGAGAGAGAGAGAGAGAGAGAGACAGGGAGGCAGAGGGTCTTGTGGGAGTAGGGCCAAATGATGTTAGATGTGAGCTTTTGTTTTGTTACGGAAGGGCAAAGAGGTAACAGCCACCAACAGAAACAAGAAGCAAGAAAAACACTCGTGTAGTCATGTGAAAGGTGTTCTGAAGTAATGTGCTAGCATACATTTCCTAAACCTTATGTGGTAACATCAAGATGCATCAAAGCACCGGCTGACGTATTTGGGAAGTGCAAATGATGTTAGATGTGAGCTTTTGTTTTGTTACGGAAGGGCAATGAGGTAAAAGCCACTAACAGAAACAAGAAGCAAGAAAAACACTCATGTAGTCATGTGAAAGGTGTCCTGAAGTAATGTGCTAGCATGCATTTCCTAAACCTTCTGTGGTAACATCAAGATGCATCAAAGCAGCGGCTGACTATTTGGGATGTGAGTGCATAAGACTGACCTATTTTGTGGTTCTTAATCATTGATAAGAATTTTATGTGCCCTTTCTAATTTAGTTATACTATTATTTATTTCTAGACCATTTCTATTGGTTTAATTTCATACTATTCAAACATATTGGTATTCACTATTGAATAACTAATTGATTCCAGTATGGATATAACAAATATAAATTTTTTGAATTTGTAGTACAATACTGGAGAAATCTTTTAATCAAGAAGGTTCTACAAGATCTCATGATTAAACATTATATCATAAAGTAACGGATAAGTAGAAAGAATTGTGTTAAAAAATATATCAATTACTTTTACCAATGAAAAGGTTTATTTTCTCATATTAGTTATGAATATGTGTTAATGCAATGTCTGTTTTAAATGTCAATAATGATGAATTACCTTCAATGAATGAGTTAACCCTTTTAAAAAATACATATAAATTTAATTTAAGTGAAATAAATTGAAATAAATTCAATTGGAATAAAATTAACAAAAATAAGGGTCATGCCCTTAGGCAAATTTGGAGCATTCGGCTAATAATTTTTTGGAGATTGTTTTAGCCAAAAAGAGATTTTTGTGTCCCAAGTTAGCTATTTAATGTGGTCAAAAAGTTAATTTGAATATTTAATATCAACTTTTTTGGTCTAGAAAGTTAATTAAAAAAGTTAAGACTGTCAACTTTTTGGAATTAGCCTTTAAAAACTAGACTGTCAACTTTTTGGAATTAGCCTTTAAAAACTTTGTCATGCATAACTAATTTTAGTAAACTTTTTTTTCCTTAAAATAGTTAACATATATTTGCCAAATATGGTTTGATTTATAGTGAAATTTTACATACTATGACAATTACATTCAAAGGCCCAAAGATTCTCTCAAGAGCCCAATTGGGGCCTTATCTTTTCATCGGTTAATTATTTGCTTTTACTCCTTCCCATTCTTTTCCGCTTCTTTCCACCCCTTTTTATTCGTTAAAGATAAATAACACTCATATTCATCCCACCTCTTCCCACTCTCTCACTCTTTCTCACTTTTTTTCACACCTTAATATTAATAATTCTATCTTTTTTTCACTCCATTTCATTTCTTTTCACTCTATCCAACTTCATCCCAATTATTTTCACCTCATTTCACTCTTTTTCACTCTCACCCAAAAAAAGATCCCCTCTTTTCCACTCTTCTCACCTCGTTCCATTTTTAAATTTTTCGATCCCACTCCGCAATTTAACAGGCCCGTTTTTGGGTCCTCTATACATCGTCAGATCGTCTCAGATCTCAGAGTAAAACTCCACCAGCTCGCATCTCTCTCTCTCTCTCAAACAGCGGAAGAAGAGAAGAAAGCAAAAGCACAAGCAGCGCCAGGAAGGGATGTTGCTGGCGGTGCTGATTTCCAACTCCGAAGGCAACATTCTCGTTGAAAGGTAAATCTTTCCTCCTTTTGAATTTCGCTTCATTTTCCACATTTTTCTTTCAAATTTTGATTGTGTTCGTTTATCTGCCAAGATCCCATTTAGGGCTTTCTTTCACTCCCTTGTTCATAGATCTCAACTGTTATCTGCTTCTTCTTTATTGGACGTTGTATTCTGCTATCATCTGGGTTCTCAAGCTTCTGCTTGCTTCGAGTCTTTTCTTTTGAAAATTCTTCCAATTTTGCAAATTGGAAGCAATTTACCCCCCCTTGATCTGTGTTGGATCATTTACTTTGCTCAATTTTTAGATGGACATTAATTCTGTTTGTGTGTTCTTGTTTATTTGTTTATGAGTTTTTACTGAATTTGAGCTAGCTCAGAGAAATTGATGCCCAAGATGCTGTTAATGATGCAAAAGAAAAGAGAAGAAATTATTCGGTTGATGTATGAGTCAACTAAGACTATGCTTGTCTCTGATTTTTTTGGGGGGGGGTCTTTTCCTTTTTCTAATCGAGCTGTGGAGCCTCTGAACTTCATAGATATTCAATTCAGATTGCATTTGCAGGTTCAATGGAGTTCCGGCTGAGGAGCGATTGCATTGGCGATCTTTTTTGGTTAAATTAGGTGCGGAGAACCTCAAGGGTGCAAAGTCTGAAGAACTCTTTGTTGCTTCACACAAGTATGTAGTGCTTGCCTAGCACTCAATCTCGAGATCTTTTAATTTACATTTTACAAGATTAAGCTAAATTCTATGTCTGAGAACTTTTGTCTTGGTTATTTGAATTTTTAGTGGATTCAATAGTTGTTCTCATTATTTCTTTCTTATAATTAAAGTCCTCTGAGTCTCCTAGGTTGTCATGTCGATCACAATGCTCCTTTCTACGTTTTCGCATCCCTTTTTGACAGGTTTTACTCCTTGATAATCGGCAGATGCCGTCATGTTTCTCCTAGCCGTTTGATCATGCATGAGTTTGGAAAACTGATTGAATTCTATTTAAACATCAGTAGAAAACGGCTTGAGCATTTTCCATCCATTATGGTTCTTGTTTAGCTTAACTGGAATGTTAGTTGTGTATTTAAAGGAAAAATTGATCAGCAGCTTATTGTTTCTCGGTTCCTTTTATATGATGTATTGAAGTCAGATCGAGATATGAGCATGGGTATAGCACGAAAGCTAGTTGGATATGAAGGCATGATTGATTGCTTTTTTGACAACATTTTAGAGCTTGAGGAGAATAGTCACTTGCTGTTTAAGGTGTTAAAATGAAGATATCGTAGTAAGTTGCCTATGGTTTGATGGCTGGACAGATTTGCAAATAGAATTTGCTTATAGCCTTGCATGTAATTGATCATACGTGATTTCCTTAAATAGTTTTGGTTTATCGTCAGAAGATGGGTGGTGAATCTTCTTTTTGATGCATGTCATCGCAGATACCCATGGTCTGCTTGATATCACCTGGTGAGAAAACCTACCCGCTACTGACTTGATTTGGACTTTCTCACATAGTCAAGTCACCTTACCTTTTTAGGAGAAAAAAGAGGATGACTTTGCATGTTTAGTTGCCCGCATGACATGCTGGGGGGTATGTATTCGTTCATGAAGCATAATGGCCTTCTTAACCTCCATTGCTTGAATTCAGCTTTATACCCCATGTATTGCTCCTATATTTCCCTAGGAAATGTGTCCTGACCTCTGTCGGCTGAGATTTTTGCTATGAATTTGGTTATGCTTCTGGTGAGGATATATTATGTCAGTTCAGAAGGAGCAGTTCATGGTACCTTCCTTCCCCCTTTTTGTTTTTGGGGGAGGGGGCGAAGGTTTCGAGATGTTATGCCATATTCACCATGGAATATTTTATCTGTGCAAATTGAGTACTTATAAGTTATTTATTGGGCTGAAAGAAGTCTGATAAAAGAATGAATGCAATGCTTCTGACTCTTCCGCTTGTCGTTTTTGGCTCTCTGAACAGATCTGTTTATATTGTGTACACTGTGCTCGGAGACATTCACATCTACCTTGTTGGCAAGGATGAGTATGATGAACTCGCTTGTAAGCACTCACACTTTCCATGTTTCTCATTAAGTAGCCCTAAGTGGTGAAGAAGCCAGTAACAGCATTTACCTAACCCTCTCCCACTGTCTTGTGCAGCATGTCTTAAAAATTGGTTCCAACATGTATGAAGAAATGAATGAATATATGATATTTAACCTTTAATGAAAGATAGGAAGAACTCTTTCTTGGTACTCCTACCCAACAAACATTGTAGGGGGGTGCTGAAGAAGTGAAAAGTTTTCTTAGATATTTCTCTCCATTAAGGGTAGATCTAAAGACTATTTTCTGATCAGGAGTAGGGTTGCATACATATATATCTCCCTATATCTGCTTTAGCTGGATTTGCAGTGGGTGGTTATTCGAATATGCATTGTGTTGACGTTTATTATTGCTTTGGCTGCGAATGCCCATGCTTATATTGTTGGCTGTCCTACTTAAGTGTCAGAAGTGATATTCGTGATAACCTCGACCCTGAAAGATGTTTGTGGAAAACCTCCCACAGAACGCATGTTTCTGGACAAGTACGGCAAAATCTGCTTATCCTTGGATGAAGTTGTGTGGGGGGTAAGGACATACATCCCATGTTGCCACCATTTGTTCACTTGTGTGGATGTAATAGTTCTCAATAGTTCTCAATAGTTCTTTCCTCTCATTCTTCAGGGAGTTCTGGAGAATACCGACAAAGACCGAATCAAAAGGCTTGTTAGGTTGAAGCCTCCAACTGAGTTCTGAGTGCGTACATCTATCTGGGAAGCTACTACTGTTTGCAAATTGTGTGTCTCTGTATAGTTCGAGACTGACAGCAACAAATTGATTTTATAGATGCAATCTTGTTGAGACTTTGGTCTTAATGGAGCTTTCTTAACTGAAGAAACTTTGTTCTACAGGCTAGCCTATATCAGAGGTCTTGGGGCTTTTTGAGATCAGTGATTTGTCACACCATTGAATCGAACTATTCTTATAAATTTCGTTTGTTGGATTTTATCTGAAGAATCTTTAGACATTGTCGGTGTTATATATGTATATGCATGTATGCATGTATATGTGTATATATATAGCTATATATATATATATATATATATATATATATATATATATATATATATATATATATTGCAAAGTGATGAGATTACCGATTTCGCTTCGTCTTTCATCCTTTGGGCAGTTGAAAAAGTCACTGTGAATCAATTTTTTCAGTTCGAGTGGTAGTGGATTAGAGCCAGTGTCTCACTGAACTATACTCCACTTCTTTCTATAGTCACATTTAAGGAGTCACTATTTGGAATCTAGGGTCCAAATTTCTTTGCCCCTAATGTAATACTTTGTTGTATTGGTCCCACTAAAACCTCTGTATTAAAGCTAAAAATGTTAACATTGACCCTTGTAGGTACGCCATTATTTTATTTGGGGCGTGGATTTCAAGTTTGGGGCTGGATTTGGATTTAGATCCGGATTTGATTCCTTTTTCCCCTTCTCTTTGGAGAAGGACTTGTATAGTAAACCCTTCAAAGGGGGCCTTTTGCTGAAACACGGCGTCTTTATAGAATTTCCAACCTGACTTCAGAGGGAATGTGATGATCGAAAGTCCAACCTAGTGAAACTTTAAACAGTACATGAGAATTGATTAAATAAGAATTTGTTAGAACTAGCGGATAAGGGTTTTGATAGGAGATGGTACAACACAAGGGGAAATGTATGAGAAAAGGAGAACATTCAAATGTTTTGAGGTAGATTTTATGCCGAAAGGAGACGGTGGAATTCAGGGGAAATGTGTGAGGCAATTAGGACATTCAAATGTTTCCACACAGTTCTAAATTGTACTTTAATTAAAAGTTCTCAAGCTTAAATCTATAGGAGATGGTGAAATCTAAGGGGGAATATATGAGGGAAAGTGAATGTTCAAACATTTTTAGACAATTCTAATAGCCATAAATTAAATGTTCCCAAACTTTATGCGAATTCAATCATACTTGAATGATTATTTTTTTTTTGTGGGGTCTTAAGTTCTCTGTTTTACCAATATCAGTTATTATTGGCCTATAAAAAAGATACAATTCTCTTGTTACAGAATTTTTTCATTAACAAGACTCGAACTCAAAACTTTACTTAAAAGAAATAGGTGTTAAATCTCTTGAATCAACATATCTTGATTATTTTCTCACCCAAAAGAACATATCTTGATTATTTAAAAAATTGTAACCAAATTTAAATTTATCGAATTAAAACAATCCATTTACCAAGTTTGGGTCAAAAACAAAAGGAAACCAAAAAAAAAGGTATGTTCAGCTGTTGACTTTGATTATTCAAACAACTATAGCCCAATTGAAAAAATTGTACGAACTGCAATAGGCCATGGTGTGAATTTAATAATTTAGACGGAATTGTCTTATTTGGGAATCGTCCAACCCAACCAGGCTTGACGCTTTGAATCAACAATTGGTTTGCAGGTGGCCAGCCAACCAGCCAGCCAGTCAGTCAGTCAGTCAACAACCAACACCTGCTCCATTCATTTTATATACGAAAAAAGTCTCCTAAATTAAAAACTATTAAACAATTGAAAATCACAGAATTTGCGTTAGTCGACGCCTGTTGAATATCGCTGCAGCAAATGAGCAACCAAGTGATACGGCTCAGCTAATCCTACCCTGCAGTCCTTCACATATTTCCTCTCGTGTGATCATATGTGGCCCAAAAGAAAGCACCATAGTGTTACATAATTGATACTAATCATCCACTAATCCTGGTAAGAATCAGTATAAATTATTAACCGGTATTATCTAGAGTTGAAAAAAACCTGATCCGACATGATAAGAGGATAAGAATCCGATCTGAAGTTACTGAAAGAAATCCGAACCCGACCTGAACCGAATCTATTTTAACCCAAAGTTGACATGATTTGATTATATAGTATGAAAACATGTTATTTTTCAATTTTAGACAAATCTAAGCTATTTATAGGGTCGATATAAAATTGACCCGTTTATTAAATGGGTCAACCCGACTCGACCCATTTCCCAGCTCTAGGCTATCATCCAAATTAGATATCGGTACATTCGAATACGCATCATACTATAGGCCTGTTTTTTTCATTGGCAAATTTGGATTGATGAAAGGGTGATGTTGGTTGAGGCAGGTTGAAGTTCGTATTTTTTATTGAAATGGATTGAATTAAGTTGAAGTTAGTATATTTTTATATGATGTATAAAATAGTAAGAATAAAATTTTGAAGAAGGTGGATTAAAGCTTGTTGAGATGGATGAAAGTTGATCGAAATTGATTAAAGTAGGTTGAAATTGATATTTTTTATTGAAGTGAGTTGAAATTAGTATTTTTTATTGAAGTGTGTTAAAGTTGATATTTTTTATTGAAGTAGATTGAAGTGGTAAATTGAAAAGGACCAACAGAAGAAACATGCCCTATGTCCAATCAGTATGTGTCTATTCCACTGCCACTCCACTTTGACACGAAAGAATAACATTTTTAACTTTCAACTATTATGCTTTACATTTTGCTCAAAACTAAAACGAGATAAATTTCAAACCTCGCACCATAGCACAGGAATGACATCGTGACTGATCCCTTATTATTAACTTTTTAATATCAAGACCGACATAAGTAAAATTTAAACTTAGATCTTAAATAGCAATTCTACGTTTTGATATTTAAGTAATCATTGTAACTTTTACCCATTAGGACTTGTAAATCATACTTAGGTTATTGTCAACTAGTTTATCTTGTCAAACTACACGGCAAATGCCTGCATTCCAATCTCATATTGATTTGTGTCTTCATTTGTAAATGAGAGGAAAAGAAAAGAAGAAAGAAACAAATCAAATGGAATTTGGATATCCCAAATTTGCTTAGACAAGATCCACTTTAAACATAGTTGTCACTTTTGTACTTTTCAAATAAACTGCCTCTCTACATATAATTATGTGCGCATAAATAAGGCTGTCAATATCTGAATATTTGTAGACCTAACAAAAGTATAACCCACCGAAAGAGTTGTTTTTGTATTTTCCAAATAAATATAAAGTGCCTACATAAGACAAAAAAGTCAATTTTGAGTGTTTAGTAATCTAATGTTTGAACTAATATTTCAAATACTTTTAACGTTTCAAGTAACATTTTAAAAAAGATAACAAGATTAGATTTTCGCCATTTAAAAGTAACATTTCATATTTTTTGACCGAAAAATACCTTCCGAAATTTCTATTTTTGGATTTTATCTATATCATTTTAGGTTAATTTATATTAGTTACCTAATCTAACAACTATTTTTTGAATCAATATATGCTACCTAAATAGCTATCTATGATCTAAACTACTAACCAGATCCTAAACAGTTAGTTTTGCCTAACAGAGCCTAGGTGTAGCTCCATGTGTGTAATCAACCTTCTAAATACGCTCAATGATGAATGATGACAGGAACACTGGCCGCACTCTTGGTTAAGCAAAAGATATAAAAGCAGAAAATAAATTGAAAACAAGGATTTGTCAAATGTCCGATCATGTTTTGCTCTCCACCGATACTGGGATAAAGCACACACTCTTTACATGGTTTCCTGATATTACAATAGACAAGACCACATACCCAATTAGCAATATGATAAGATAAATCCTTACAAATTAAACCAAAAATTAATGAGATCAATCCTCAACTGGGAAGTGTGATGCACACCCATTGTAAGTCCACAGAAAAGAAGAAAACAATAGTCATTAGTACAAAACAGAGGCATAGAAGATCACACAACACCCCCAAAGTAATACTTCTCCCTACCTACAAATCATCTCACCTGGGTCTCCCCTCATCACCACGGAGAAGTGACAACAAGATCACATACAAGTGATACAAAGAACATCAAGAGCGATAACATGAAAAAAACAAAAAAACAAAAAAACAAAAAACAAAGTCACCTACAGATTTTTTAAAAAAAGGAAAGACAAGATCAGATAGGGTTATAGTAATACCCGGCTGCTGGTGGCATTCCATACGGCATCATGGGCATGGCGGCTGGCATCATCGGAGCAGCACCCGGAGGGTAATATCCTGGCCCGCCCATCCTGGCCAAACTGGCTTGGCCCTGCATTCCACTGTTTGCATACTGCTGCCATACAAGCTGCTCTTGCACAAGCAACTGTTGTTTCTTCTCCATGTCAGCCATCTGTACATACGGTGGGGGCGGAACGCTCAATGAGGCAGCAAATGGGTCTCCCCCGACTGTCTGGACAGAGCCATCAGGGCCCGGAAGTGCCAACACAGGGGTCGTGTTCTTCCCAGAACCAGGCAATGCCACGCTGCTTGCACTTCCACTCATCTGAGCAGCACTCACATGTTGCCTAACCACTCCTTGATCGTACATGCCGTTCAAAAGCAAGGGATCAAAACCACCACCTAATGTCGCCTTCTGCTTGGAGAGATTACTAGCAGTTTCAACCAGTGCTAGTTCCCAATCTGCCTTACCAGGCTCAGCAGCTGGGGTTTGCCACGCTGAGGTGACTTCTTGTTTGCCATCTGAGAATGATTGCCATGATCCATTCTCAGCAGGACCAGCAAATAAAGCTAGAGCTAATTTGTTACCCTGAGAATCGGCGGTTTCCCCCTCCTCCCTCAGGTCAACCAAGTCACCGGTTACCTGCTGTGGTTCGGGTTTGAACACGGGCTCTGGCGGGGGTGGAGTGAAATCCTCAGGTGCTGGCAATGCTTTTATTTCATTCATATCTTGCATTGGTTCCTCCTCCTTGGGTTCTGGTGCAGGCTCTGGCTTCCTCTCGGGGGTCTTGGGCCTCTTAGTCTTATCTCTCACAAACTCCTCCAGAGTTTGAAGGAGCTGATCGGTGATCCTCTGAACTTCAGGGAACTCCGATGACCTTGCCACCCCGGTGTCTTTGCACCAGTTATAAAAAGCCACAAGCTCATCAATCTGCTTTGCAGCGCTTCCATAAGCGTCAAAGGCCTTGACGCAATCTGAATTCTCCATATCGAAGAATTTGTCCAACAGAACTGCTAGAACCTCGCAGATATCCCCGTACAACTTGAAACTCTCCCTCACAACAGGGTACAAAGCAATAAGGATCATCCTGCTGTTCCTGGCTAATCCAGTAGGCCGGCATGCCAAGAACCTGTCTAAAAGCCTCTGGAGAAGACTCATCTTTGCAAATATCCTCTCAGGCTTCCACTCCCTCAATGGGGTTACCGCTTTTTCCTCCCCTCGCCCATTAGCTTCACCGACATCCCCATAAGATCGGGATCTCCTCATCCTTGGCTCATCCCTGAACTCCCCATAATCATAATCCAACCGACTTGGTGGGGACCGGAAACGATCCTCCCTCGGCTCGTATCTCACTATCTCCCCACCATGGCCACTGCCCCCAACACTCTCCCTAGCCCCTTGCTTCTTCTCAAACAACATAAGCTCCAATCTCTGATCTAAATACAGAGCATAAGTCCTAACAAAAGCAGAATGGTCCCATGAATTCGAGTGTGCTTCGTCCCTAAAATCTGACATGTTCAACAACCTTGTACCCCTCCGAGTGGCATACATGATCTCTTGCTGAAATACAGGGTCTCCATCATTCATCAACCTATGAACCAACATCAATGCCTTCAAAGCAACAACCCAATCCCTCGTCTTCCCTAACCTCCTTGAGATCGCTGTTATACAAACATTGACATACATACGGTTGTAAGATGTGAAAGTTAAGATTCTTCTTATGTATTTCTCATCAGCAGGGTCATCATCGTGGCTTGTCGCCTTGACAATAGCCACTTCAAGCTCAGGGGCCATATCACTTGCCACCTTAGCTAAACCAATACTTGTTTGATCCTTGAGTTGTCCCACCGCTTTCCTTATACTGAGAGCCATTTTCACGCTCCTTGGCAAAAGTCTATGAGTATGCCTTCAAATTAGATTCCCTAATTAATCAAGCAAAAATTTCTTGAATTCAATGAACTGATGGCATGTATTTGAGAAAAATCAAATTAATCAAATGATGTATTAACCACATTCAGGGACCCAAATTGCAATCAGTCCTACTAAAATGGACTTTATGCTTTTAAATTAAAAAAAAAAGGGCCATTTTTGTCTCTTTGTTCCTCGGTTGGTTTGATAAATATCATGTGATTTGATAAGTTCTCAAAAAATCGACTTTGTTCTTACGATTACACCCAGCTAAGCAAGCAATAATTTCAGAATCACAAATTCAATGAGCAGATGACACATAACTGTCAAAATCTTTTTTTTTTTTGGGAGGGACGCATAAAGATCAAATTAATCAAGACAAGGATTCATCAAATTTAACAGTAAAGAACATTCAGATGCCCAAATGGACCCATTTATTTTCTCTTTCTTTTTATGCACAACATCGTTATAATTCGATTATTTCTCCCCCAGAACCCAAAAAAAAATAAAAAGAGATACAACCTGATTCATTTTGGAATCACACTACCTAATTAATAATAAAATTCATGAAACCATAACGCTAACGGCAAAGATTGAATGCTATTTAATGAAGTATAAAATGAAATTGGTCCGATTAAATAGGGATTCATTCACTAGCTAAAAATAGGCAAAAATCGAATTTAAACGAAAAAATGCATACCGTGGAGCGATCTAATAGATTAATGTCTGATCCGTGGACAAATTGAGACGAAATTGAGCCTGGGATCAGATCTGAACCCGATCCACCAGCTCCAATGCCATTTCTCCTTCTTTCTCCCTCTATCCTCCCCCTAAATTTTCTCCAAATTTCTCTCTACTCGATTTTCAGCCGCGAAATTTGAGTATACAAAATAAAAAAGATTGTTTAAATTCTAAATTTACATGAGAAATATGCTTCTGTGCAAATTCTTTCCCCCTTTCTTCCGAGTTCGGAACGAGAGAGAGAGAGAGAGAGAGAGAGTTGCAAAACAGTAAAGAGAGAGATGTGTGTATCGTGAGCTCAAGGCCGTAGGAAGGAGATGTGGAGACTGGATCTCCGCCGTTAAGTTCAGATCTAAAGGTTCTGGAAGAGTCCGGCCTGTGTCGCTTGCGTGGGCTGGACGCGCTTTCTTTTTCTTTTTGTTTGAATAAAACTAAAAGGTCGTTTGTGTTTTCTATAGTAAAAATCTGTTTATTCGTAGCTGTTCCTCAGCCGTGGTCCTGTAAATTGATGGAAATTATGTAACAACAAAATTGGGTTTTTTTTTTTTTTTTTTTTTGGGGGGGGGTTTTTTGGGGGGTGGGGGGGATTTTCTTAATGGTGTTGCTTAAAATAATATTTATCAGTTGGTGGCCTCTTTTCTAATGATTTTTTTTTGTTTGGAACAACTTTTGAGGCAGTATATTATATCCATGCAAAATTACTGCCTTGTCCTTGATGAAATACTTTTTGTTGGAGGGAAAAATTGAAGAAGTAACTAGATTCTGAAACTTACCAAAGAAGGTTCCCAAAATAGAGGACACCAAGTTTAGTTCAACCCTTTAAAATCTAAAATTAGGAGGGAAAAAAGTGGGTGATGGTGGGTTGTGAAGTTTAGGTGGGGAAAGGAGATTGTATTGGTGTATAGAATTTTTTGTATTGACGAGGGATCAAAAGGAAATGAGGAGATTGGAGGAGGAATTGAGGGTTAGAAAAAGGTTATGCAATTGAAGGAAATTGGCTTATGGAAACTGGCAAGGGAAGATAAATGTGAGCACTGTGCATGTGGTGCGTTCGCAAAACTCTGGATTACGCCTGTTAATGAGGAGATGGGTTTTACTTCTTCTTTGCAACGTAAACAGGTAAGTTAACTGGATATGTAATTTTTATAGTTGTATTTCTAGTATGGCTCTATTGATAAGTCTGTGATACATGTGCTCCCAAGGTTGCTTATATGGTATGCAAAGAGTTGCACTTGTAATGTGGACGTTTATAGTGGTTAATCCGAAGATGTGTAGTAAATAACTCGGGATAAGTGTGAGAGGCTAGAATAGATGTTAGTAATTGTAGCGAGCTTGTCATGCATGTGCTCCGTACTGTAAAGGTGTTTGTTTGAGATGCAAAGATTTGCACGTGTTGTGGTCATTTACAGTGGTTAACCCAGATATCTGTATTATATAACACGGGATAGCAGTAGAAGGATGAAATGGATTTTTGCAATTGTATTGAATTCATGTCATTTATAGTTGTTAACCCGGATATCTTTGTTAAATAACCCAGAATAGTAGTTGGAGGATAAAATGGATGTTCATAATTGTAGTGTGGTTCTGTTGATGAGTTTATGATGCATTGTGTGCATACAAATGATAATTGTAATAACCTAAGTTATACACAGTAAATCGAATGTCGGTGCTATTGACGTAGAGAAGGTAAGGGTTAATTGAGATGTAATTTGTGTAATTTATTGATTGTAATATTTTGGAGAAGTTACTGAATTAGAGTTAGACTTGGCTTATGATTAAGGAGAGTAAAAGTTGATTTTGGTTGTGCTGTGTGATGGCAAAGTAGGAAAAATGTGAGTCTTCAAATGGGAGAATGTGGGGAGGACATGCATTTACTATGGAGAAATTGGGTTTGCATGATATGAGTATCTCATAAATTGCAATTGTCTATCCTAGGAAGAACAGTGTGAATTGTTTTGCCCAATGGATCCCTTAAATTATAATTGTATATTATAGGTTAAGCACTATGTTTTCGAATAGTTATGCAAAATGTGAGTTTCCCAAAAATTGCAATTGAATGTCCTAGATTAAACACTCATTAGGTATGTCAAATGTATTTTCAAATGTGAGTATTTTAGACATTATAATTGTATAATACTGAATAGGTATGTGAATTGTGTTTCCAAATGTAAGTGATCCTGAAATTACAATTCTATATCCCAGGTTGAACACTGATTATATGAATTGTGCTTCCAAAATGCATCTCAGAAATGCTAATTGTATGTCTAATGGTAAACACTAAATGAGAATGTGAATTGATTTTGGTAAATACTAGTTTCCCAAAAGTTGGAATTGTTGTACCCCATATTAAACCCTGGACATGTATGTAAATGTTTCCAAAATGTGAGTATCCCAGAAATTACAATTGTGCATTTCAGGTTAAACACTGAATAAGTATGTGAATTATGTTTCCAAAATGTATCACAAAAATGCCAAATGTTCCCAGAGTAAATTGGTATGTAGATTGATTTTAATAAATGGTAATATCCCAAAAGTCGAAATTATACATGTCAGGGCAAACACTGAAATAAGCATGTGAGTTGTGTTTTCAGATGTGAGTATCCCAAAAATTACAGTTCTATATCTCAGGTCAAATACTGAATAGATATGTGAATTGTGTTTTGAAAATGTAGCCTACAAATGCCAATTGCATGTCCCAAGGTAAACACTAAATAGGTATGTGAAATGATTTTTGTGAATATTAGTATCCCTGAAATTGCAATTGTATATCCCATGTTAAACACTGAATAGGTTCATGAATTGTTTTTGCATAATGTATCCCAAATGTTGCAATTGTATTACCTTTGATGTAGAGGATGGTGACAATAACTATTGCATAATTTATCTTACAAATGACAGTATATTATCTTATGGTGTATACTGATAGATGAAAAATCTTATTGCATGTGACTATCCTGGAAAGTGCAAATGTATAACCCATGATATATACAATAAATAGTACTAGTAATTTGTACTTTTTCCATAGTGTAGTTGTATGTACTTGCTGCATGGGTGTGCTTGCTCTTATTTTGTGGATCTTAGAATGATGTGTTCTTATGACATCATGTAGGAGTACAATGAAGTTTAGACGTGCCTCAAAACGACGTGTCAGGTCGTCTGTGCAGAAGGGAGAGAGATCGTCACATGCTAAAGGTCATCTGAAGGAGTCTGTAATGGATAAGGAGTTGCAAATATCATCAGGAACTGAATTTTTGCCTAAGGAGACACGGGGCAGTTTGGAGAGCATGTATCATTGGTGGAGGAGAGTTGTGCAGATGTTGGAGTGTTTGCTCTCCAACTAACATGCACAGTCATCTTCCTAGCATAACCATCTCTTCCAGCGTTATTTTGTTATTCCATTATGGTTGTGCAGATGTTGTCGAGAGTTGTGCAGATTGTCACATGCTAAAGGTCATCTGAAGGGGTCTGTAATGGATAAGGAGTTGCAAATATCATCGGAGACTGAATTTTTGCCTACGGAGACATAGGGCAGTACGGAGAACATGTATCATTGGTGGAGGAGAGTTGTGCAGATGTTGGAGTGTTTGCTCTCCAACAAACATACACGGTCATCTCCCTAGCACAACCATCTCCTCCAGTGGCATTTTGTTATTCTATTATGGTCAACACTAACAATCAACTGCAAATGTACACATAGTTTTCAGCACCAATTCCACGCTAAATATATACCAACTTTACAGCCTAAAAAATCTGCTTCTAACTTCGTATATCACGTTAACCTGGGTTATAGCAAACACCAAACCAGATTGACCACATCAACTACCACATGATACGGTATTCCCCAAGTGAATAACTTTATTCTGTGCATACAGATAATGATTCATTATCCAAATACATGCAACACTAACTGCCACAATTACACTCAAATTACACACTACATTTACATAATTAACTTGGGTTATTTAAAACACATTTATGTATTAACCATTTCAAATCACGATATTAAAACATCACCGCCTTACTATCATCCCGAGTTATTGATATAGATATCCGGGTTAGTCACTATAAATGGCCATGTAATAAGTGCAAATATTTGCATATCAAACAAGCCAACCTTGGAGCACATGCATGAGACTCATCAACAGAATCATACTATGATTACAAACATCCGTTCAACTTGCCAACTGTTAGTTTAGGTTATTTAATACAGATATGCGGGTTAACAATTATAAATGACCACATAATAAGTGCAAACCTTTGTATATCAAATAACCTTAGAGTACATGCTTGAGACTCATCAACAGAACCACACTACAATTACAAACATCCATTTCATTCTCCAACTGCTTATCTGGGTTATTTGTTACATATATCCGGATTAGCCACTATAAATGACCATAAGAAGTGCAAACATTTGCATATCTAATAATCTTGGAACATCCATGTCATCAATAAAACCACACTACATTTACAAACATCTATGTCATCCTCCTACTGTTATCTCGGGTTATTTCATACAGATGTCCGGGTTAACCGTTACAAATGACCACATAAGAAGTACAAACTGTTGCATATCAAATAAGCAACATTGGAGCACATGCATCACAGACTCATCAACAAAACCACAATACAATTACAAATATCTATTTCATCCAAGCCCTAACTAACCTCAACTAAACGAACCCTACATATACATCAACATCCAAACCGTAATCTTACAATAAATGTCTCCCTTCTAGAACAATGATTGAAAACCCAAAGAATCTCCACATTCCCCAATTCACAAATGAAACTCAACCATAAAACAACATAACCATTTAACTTACCTGTTTACAATGCAAAGAAGAAGCAATCTCATCTGCTCATTGACAGACGCAATCCATAGCTCAACGAAGACACCACAAGCACAGTGTTCGCCCTCAACGTCGCTTCACAACTTCTACAACCCAATTTCATTCAACTTCACATCCATTTACCAACCCTCAATTCCTCCCCAAATCTCCTCATTTCCTTTTGATCCCTCGCGAGTATGAAATATTTGCAACACCAATACAACCCTCCTTCTCCATCTCAAGTTTACAACCCACCCTCGCACACCTCTTGCCCTCCTATTTTCGAATTTTCAAAGGTGAACTGACTTATGTGTATTTCATTTTGGGAACTTTCGTTGTCAAGCTTTGAGAACCCAAATAGTTCTGTTGAGTTTACAAGTCTCCATCGCCCACCTCTTTCCCTCCCACTTTTGGATTCTAAGGAGTTGAACTGAACTTGGTGTCCTCTATTTTGAGAACCTTCGTTGACAAGCTTTAGAGCCCAGCTACTTCTTCAGTTTTTCTCTCCAACAAAAAGTACTTCATTAAGGGTAATGCAGTAATTTTGGGTGGACATGATATGCTGCCTCAAAAGTTGTTCCAGACCACAATAACGCCATTAGGAAAGAAAAGGCATCAACTGATAAGTGTTATTTTGAACAACATCATTAAGTAAATTTTCCTTGAGTTTTGACGATTGTTGGTTTTATTGTTTTAGAGTCTATTCTTTTTGTTAAAAAATATGGGCTGAAAAATAGGCAACGTTAATTAAGATTTATTGCAGTGAATTACAGTGAGTATTTTTTTGTTGAAAATAGGTAGAAATAGGTTGAGATGGATTGAAATAAGTTGAAATGGGTTGAAGTTGGAAAAAGTTGGTATATTTTTTTATATGATGGGTTGAAGTTGGTATTTATTTGTTGAAGTACGTCAAAGTTGTTGAAAGGGGGCTAAAGTGGGTTAAAGATGGTTGAAGTTGAAATTTTTTTATTGAAGTTGATTGACATATTTTGAAATTGGTTTAATTTGAAAAATTATGATTTAACAACGAAAAGAACAGGCCTTTAGTTCCCAAAATAAAATTCTAATAGTAATTATAAAAGTATTCTCAGTTGTTAAACTATTAAAAAAAAGGTACCTTCAGTTGAGTAGATATATAACAATCATTTTACCTTATTAATAGTAATAACTCTTTAAAGATTTACTCAAAACAATTTATCAAATACTTTTATTTATAGACAAAATGATAGGTACTGCTAGTAGCATTAGCCATGTGAATCAATTAACAAAATCAACTAGCTAAATTACGAAATAATACATATAACATCTGCAAAATAAGACATATATATTTAGGTAATTCATTTAGGCTAGGTTCTTTTCAATTTATTTTTTCATAATAACTTCAATTCAATTTTTGCTTTAGTTCGGAAAAAATAAAACAACTCAAATAGAAAACATTGTTGACTTTGATTTATAAAAATAAGTATAGTTTAACAAAACTAAATTTAAATTAAGAAAAATTCTGTTCAATTTGAAAATATTAATTTAATTTAAATAATTTAGTGAAAATAAGTCAAGAGAACATTTGAGTTTTCAGTGTACGAGATTCATAGTACAATGGTACTTAGACCTGTAAGTTCGGGCAGGCGGGTAAAATAGGGATCAGGTGTGTTTAAATTGGGATAAAATACAGGTCGGATGTATTTTGAATTCGGGTAAAATACGGGCAGATGTGTTTCGATTTTACGGGTTTCGGATCGGCCCAATAGATTTAGAGCATTTTTTGTCAATTATTTTTCTTTTTTTAAAATTAATAATTGGACTTATTTTTGTAGAAAATCATCATTATTTAATGAAAAAACATAGCAATTGTAATTTTTTAAAAGAATATTAAAAATATTCAAAACTTTTCATATGATACGTGACCATTATGTATGTGAGTTGGGTCACCTTTAAGTTGGACGGATCAGCCGGTAAATTAAAGTCGGGTCAATAATGGGTCAGGTCAATAATGGGTCAGCCCATCTAGAGCAAATTATAAGTTGCATATGATGTTATTTTATGATAATGGAGTTGAAAAAGTAATAGTACTATTGTTTAATTTATCAGGAGATGCGATAATATATAATATCTCTCTAAATAATTTGATTTAATGAGTAATTATTATTCTCAATAGGATAAATGAAAGATAATTGAAAAATAAGGATATAATGTTCGGATCAAGCGAGTGAATTGAGGTTCGGATCGGATTTGATCTGTTAATTTATGGGTTTTTCAGGTTCGATTTATTTCAGATTCGAACTGAGAAAATAGTTTTGAAAATCCATAATTTTTGAGTGGGTTCGAACTAAATTTTTAAGTTGGATTAATTTTTATCAAGTCTGCTAGTACTATAATTTTTCAAGTATTGCATCTCCTAAAAAAAAAAGAAGGCTTTTGCAAGGAGCAGAGAATTTCTCCAGAACATTTAGGTAAAAGCAGTGGAGGGCACGGCAGGACGGACGATTGATCACTGTTTTGTCGCCAACCGATGTGGAGTAGGTTGACAGTCACAGCGATTTCTGATCCTCCCTTTTTCTTTTTTATTTATTTTTCTAAAGTTGTTTATATTAATTAAATATATCGGCGTTGGTGTCGGTCAAGCAAAGCTACGCGAGAATCCAACCATTTCTGCTCTGTACTTTTTATCAACGCCACGTATCTGCTTGTAGTGTCACTCCTTTTTCTGAATAAGGGTAGAGTGGGGGCCGGGGGAGGAGGTTAATTTCACACAAGTTTTATTCCTGATGGAACCGAATAAATAATAAAATCTTATTCGGTATTGTTTTCAATTGATTTATTGTATTGCACTGAATCTTGAAATCAATTTTTTTATAAGCAGATATATCTATAGAGGTAAAATTATTTATAACTAATTCTACTTAGACTCTACGAAAGCGGAATCAAAATTAAAACTTGAAGGTGCTGTTGTACTATTTGCACTCAATTGAATAAATGAATTGTCCAATTTAATTCACATCGAAATTATATGTTTCAATCAATAATATATTGATTTGGTCTTACATTAAATCAGGCCAATTTCAGTTTATATTAACCATAGGTTGATTGATATCCAATTTAAAGGTGTGCAATTTTGCAGGAAACGGTTCAAAATAGATTCAGCGCTACTCAGATCGAATTTGAATTTGGATTCAAATCAAGTTAACATATCTTAGGTTTTTGCCATGCATTTAGGTTGTCCGATTCAATTTTAAATTTTAGCCCAAGTTCGCAAAATCTACGTTATATTTTTTGGCATAAACGACAAAATATGTTCATTTATGTGAATGTCTTTTAGATTAAAACCTGATGTTGAAAATGCTCTTTATATAAAATAGAAAACAACATCATAGATATCCTTCAAATTTAAAAATTAATTACTTAACTAATAACATCATGTCAAAAAATGAGCATATATATATATATATATATATATATATATATA
>JAKOGI010003385.1:0-55758 GCA_029747015.1 Carnegiea gigantea | reverse complement strand
CAAGAATCCAATGGGTGCGATCATACCAGCACTAATGCTTCGGATCCCATCAGAACTCCGCAGTTAAGCGTGCCTGGGCGAGCGTAGTACTAGGATGGGTGACCTCCTCGAAAGTCCTCGTGTTGCGCCCCTTTTTCGTTGTTTTTTACTTTCTTAAAAGCACCGATCCTTCCCGTTTCATTTGCTGTGGTCGTTGGATGAGAACTGACCAGGACGAGGAAAAAGCATCCAAGTCCGACCTTCCGCCCTTGTTCACTCGAAATTTCCGAAATTCCCCAACGGACGCCTCCTAGCCCTGAAAGCAACTTGAGAGGCCCCATTTTACTGCAACACACAGACGAAAGCCCATGCTTGCGTGGGGCGATAAGGGGATCGAGCTACCGTCCGTAACGCACGCTTAGCTCGCCTCTTCCCAGCTGTCAGTTACGAACTAGCGACCTCTTTGGAGCTTGCGTGCTGTATGCGCGACTCTGCGGCCGCGTACCCTCAATGAAACATTTGTTCCGCAAGAATCCAATGGGTGCGATCATACCAGCACTAATGCACCGGATCCCATCAGAACCCCGCAGTTAAGTGTGCTTTGGCGAGAGTTGTACTAGGATGGGTAACCTCCTGGGAAGTCCTCGTGTTGCACCCCTTTTTCGTCGTTTTTTCTTTCTAAAAAGCACCGAGCTTTCCCGTTTCATTTGCTGTTGCCTTCGGTTGAGAACTGACCAGGACGAGGAAAAAGAATCCAAATCAGGCCCTCCGCCCATGTTCACTCGAAATGACCGAAATTCCCCTACGGGCGCCTCCTGGTCGTGAAAACCACATCAGAGGCCCTTTTTCACTGCAACGCACGGACGAAACATGCACGGGGCGGTGAATGTGGTCAAGCTACCGTCCCTAACGCACGCTTAGCTCGCTTCTTCCGAGCTGTCAGTTACGAACTTGCGGCCTCTTTGGAGCTGGCGTGCTGTACGGGCGACTCTGCGGCCGCGTTCCCTCAATGAAACATTTGTTCCGCAAGAGTCCAATGGGTGCGATCATTCCAGCACTAATGCACCGGATCCCATCAGAACTCAGCAGTTAAGCGTGCTTGGGCGAGAGTAGTACTAGGATGGGTGACCTCCTGGGAAGTCCTCGTGTCGCACGCCTTTTTTGTTTTTTTTTTCTTCCGTAAAAAGCACCGATCTTTCTTGTTTCATTTGCTGTGGCCGTCGGATGAGAACTGATCAGGACGAGGAAAAAGCATCCAAACCGGCGTTACGCCCCATGTTCGCTCGAAATTTCCCGAATTCCCCTACGGACGCCGTCCGAGCCCTGAAAACCACATCAGGGGCCCTTTTTACTGCAACACACGGAGGAAACACCATGCTTGCACGGGGCGATGCAGGCGGTCGAACTACCGTCCGTCAACGCACGCTTAGCTCACCTCTTCCGAGCTGTCAGTTTACGAACTTGCGACCTCTTTGGAGCTGGCGTGCTGTAATGGCGCGACCTGCGGCCGCGTTCCCTCAATGAACATTTGTTCCGCAAGAATCCAATGGGTTCGATCATTCCAGCACTAATGCACCGGATCCCATCATAACTCCGCAGTTAAGCGTGCTTGGCGCGAGTAGTACTAGGATGGGTGACCTCCGGGGAAGTCTCGGGTTGCACCCCTTTTCGTCATTTTTTCTTTCTAAAAGCACCGATCTTTCTCGTTTCATTTGTTTGTTGCCTTCCGATGAACTGACCAGGACGAGGAAAAAGAATCCAAATCAGGCCTCCCCCATGTTTCACCGTCGAAATGACCGAAATTCCCCTACGGACGCCTCCTGGTCCTCAATCCACATCAGAGGCCCTTTTTCACTGCAACACACGGACGAAACCCCATGCATGCACGGGGCGGTGAATGTGGTCAAGCTACCGTCCGTAACGCAACGCTTCTTAGCTCTCCTCTTCCGAGCTGTCAGTTACGAACATGCGGGCCTCTTTGGAGCAGTCGTGCTGTAGGCGCGACTCTGCGGCCTGCGTTCCCTCACTGAAACATTTGTTCCGCAAGAATCCAATGGGTGCGATCATACCAGCACTAATTGCACCGATCCCATCAGAACTCCGACAGTTACGTGTTGCTTTGGCGAGAGTTGTACTAGGATGGGTAACCTCCTGGGAAGTCCTCGTGTTGCACTCCTTTTTCGTCGTTTTTTTCTTTCTAAAAACAACCGATCCTTTCTCGTTTCTTTGCCATTTTGCTTCGGTTGAGAACTGACACAGGATGCGAAAAAGAATCCAAATCAGGCCCTCCGCCATGTTCACAGTCGAATGATCGAAATTCCCCTACGGGCGCCTCCGGTTGTGCAAAACCACATCAGAGGCCCTTTTTCACTGCAACACACGGACGAAACCCCAGGCCCATGCATGCACGGGGCAGTGAATGTGGTCAAGCTACCGTCCGTAACGCACGCTTAGCTCGCCTCTTCGAGGCTGTCAGTTACGAACATGCGACCTTTTTGGAGCTGGCGTGCTGTATGCGTGACTCTGCGGCCGCCGTTCCCATCAATGAAACATTTGTTCTGCAAGAATCCAATGGGTGCGATCATACCGAGCACTAATGCACCGATGCCATCAGAACTCCGCAGCTAGCGTGCTTGGGCGAGAGGAGTACTAGGATGGGTGACCTCCTGGGAAGGTCCCTTGTGTTTGCACCCCTTTTTTGTTGTTTTTTTCTTCCTGAAAAGCACCGATCTTTCTCGCTTCATTTGCTGTGGCCGTCGGATGAGAACTGACCCGGACGAGAAAAAAGCATCCATCAGGCCTTCCGCCCATGTTCGTTTTTGTTTCGAAATTACCAAAATTCCCCTACGGACGCCTCCTGACCCTGGAAACCACACATCAGAGCCCTTTGGTTACTGCAACACACGGAGAAGCCCATGCTTGCACGGGGCGATGAAGGTGGTCGAGCTACCCGTCCCGTAACGCACGCTTAGCTCGCCTCTTCCGTAGCTGTCAGTTACGAACTTGCGACCTCTTGGAGCTGGCGTGCTGTATGCACGACTCTTCCGGCCGCGTACCCTCAAATGAAACATTTTCTTTCTTCCGCAAGAATCCAATGGGTGCGTCATCACCAGCACTAATGCACCGGATCCCATCAGAACTCCGCAGTTAAGCGTGCTTGGGCGAGTTAGTACTAGGTTGGGTGACTCCGGGGAATCCTCGTGTTGCACCCCTTTTTTTCGTCGTTTTTTCTTTCTAAAAAGCACCGACCTTTCTCGGTTTCATTTGCTGTTGCCTCGGATGAGAACTGACCAGGGACGAGGAAAAAGAATCCAAATCAGGCCCGCCGCCCATGTTTCACCTCGAAATGACCGAAATTCCCCTACGGACGTCTCCCTGGTCCGGGAAAACACATCAGAGGCCCTTTTTCACGGCAACACACTACGGAAGCCCCCATGCAATGCACGGGGCGGTTGAAGGTGGTCGAGCTACCGTCCGCAACGCACGCTTAGCTCGCCTCTTCCGAGCTGTCAGTTACGAACTTGCACCCTCTTTGGAGCTGGCGTGCTGTATGCGCGACTCTGCGGCCGCGTACCCTCAATGAAACATTTGTTCCGCAAGAATCAAATGGGTGCGATCATACCAGCACTAATGCAGCGGATCCCATCAGAACTCCGCAGTTAAGCGTGCTTGGGCAAGAGTTGTTGCAGGATGGGTGACCTCCTGGAAGCGCTCGTGTTGCGCCCCTTTTTCGTTTTTTTCCTTTTTTAAAAACACTTATCCTTCTCGTTTCATTTGCTGTGGGCGTCGGATAAGGCCTAGCCAGGACAAGGAAAAAGCATCCAAATCAGGCCTTTCGTCCTTGTTCAGTCGAAATGACCAAAATTTCCCTACCGATGACTCTTGGCCCTAAAAACCACTTCAGAGGCCCTTTTTTACAGCAACATAAGAACGAAACCGCACTCTAGCAAGGGACGATGAAGGTGGTCGAGCTACCATCCGTAACGCACGCATAGCTCGCCGCTTCCGAGCTGTCAGTTACGAAATTGCGACCTCTTTAGCTGGGGCGCTGCATGCGCGACTTGGCAGCCGCGTGGACTCAATGAAACATTTGTTCCGCAAGAATCCAATGGGTGCGATCATACCAGCACTAATGCTTCGGATCCCATCAGAACTCCGCAGTTAAACGTGCCTGGGCGAGTGTAGTACTAGGATGGTTGACCTCCTCGGAAGTCCTCGTGTTGCGCCCCTTTTTCGTTGTTTTTTACTTTCTTAAAAGCACCGATCCTTCTCGTTTCATTTGCTGTGGTCGTTGGATGAGAACTGACCAGGACGAGGAAAAAGCATCCAAGTCCGACCTTCCGCCCTTGTTCACTCGAAATTTCCGAAATTCCCCAACGGACGCCTCCTGGCCCTGAAAGCAACTTGAGAGGCCCCATTTTACTGCAACACGCGGACGAAAGCCCATGCTTGCACGGGGCGATGGAGGGGGTCGAGCTACCGTCCGTAACGTACGCTTAGCTCGCCTCTTCCGAGCTGTCAGTTACGAACTTGCGACCTCTTTGGAGCTGGCGTGCTGTATGCGCGACTCTGCGGCCGCGTACCCTCAATGAAACATTTGTTCCGCAAGAATTCAATGGGTGCGATCATACCAGCACTAATGCACCGGATCCCATCAGAACTCCGCAGTTAAGCGTGCTTGGGCGAGAGTAGTACTAGGATGGGTGACCTCCTTGGAAGTCCTCGTGTTGCACCCCTTTTTCGTTGACTTTTACTTTCTTAAAAGCACCGATCTTTCTCGTTTCATTTGCTGTTGCCTTCGGATGAGAACTGACCAGGACGAGGAAAAAGAATCCAAATCAGGCCTTCCGCCCATGTTCGCTCGAAATTACCAAAATTCCCCTACGGACGCCTCCTAGCCCTGAAAACCACATGAGAGGCCCTTTTTTACTGCAACACGCGGATGAAACCGCATGCTTGCACGGGGCGATGAAGGTGGTCGAGCTACCGTCCGTAACGCACGCTTAGCTCGCCTCTTCCGAGCTGTCAGTTACGAACTTGTGACCTCTTTGGAGCTGGCGTGCTGTATGCGCGAGTCTGCGGCCGCGTACCCTCAATGAAGCATTTGTTCCGCAAGAATCCAATGGTGCGATCATACCAGCACTAATGCACCGGATCCCATCAGAACTCCGCAGTTAAGCGTGCTTGGGCGAGAGTAGTACTAGGATGGGTGACCTCCTGGGAAATCCTCGTGTTGCACCCCTTTTTCGTCGTTTTTTCTTTCTAAAAAACACCGATCTTTCTCGTTTCATTTGCTGCTTCCTTCGGATGAGAACTGACCACGACGAGGAAAAAGAATCCAAATCAGGCCCTCCGCCCATGTTCACTCGAAATGACCGAAATTCCCCTACGGACGCCTCCTGGTCCTGAAATCCACATCAGAGGCCCTTTTTCACTGCAACACACGGACGAAACCCATGCATGCACGGGGCGGTGAATGTGGTCAAGCTACTGTCCGTAACGCACGCTTAGCTCTCCTCTTCCGAGCTGTCAGTTACGAACATACGACCTCTTTGGAGCAGGCGTGCTGTATGCGCGACTCTGCGGCCGCGTTCCCTCACTGAAACATTTGTTCCGCAAGAATCCACTGGGTGCGATCATACCAGCACTAATCCACCGGATCCCATCAGAACTCCGCAGTTAAGCGTCCTTGGGCGAGAGTAGCACTAGGATGGATGACCTCCTGGGAAGTCCTCGAGTTGCTCCACTTTTTCGTTGCTTTTTACTTTCTTAAAAGCACGGATCCTTCTTGTTTCATTTGCTGTGGCCGTCTGATGAGAACTGACCAGGGCGAGGAAAAAGCATCCAAGTCCGACCTTCCGCCCTTGTTCACTCAAAATTTCCGAAATTCCCCAACGGACGCCTCCTGGCCCTGAAAACCACATTAGAGGCCCCATTTTACTACAACACACGGACGAAAGCCCATGCTTGCACGGGGCGATGAAGGGGTGGAGCGACCGTCCGTAACGCACTCTTAGCTCGCCGCTTCCGAGCTGTAAGTTGCGAACTTGCGACCTCTTTAGATTTGGCGCGCTACATGTGCGACTCGGCAGCCGCGTACGCTCTATAAAAGATTTGTTCCGCAAAAATCCAATAGGTGCGATCAAACCAGCACCAACGCACCGGATCCCATCAGAACTCCGCAGTTAAGCGTCCTTGGGCGAGAGTAGTGCTAGGATGGGTGACCTCGTGGGAAGTCCTCGTGTTGCAACCCTTGTTCGTTTTTTTCTCTTTTTTAAAACACCGATCCTGCTCGTCTCATTTGCTGTGGGCGTTGGATGAGACCTGACGAGGATGAAGAAAAAGCCATCCAAATCAGGCCTTTCGGGCATGTTCAGTCGCAATGACCAAAATTCCCCTACAGACGACTCTTGGCCCTGAAAACCACTTCAGAGGCCCTTTTTCACGGCAACACAAGGACGAAACCCCACGCTGGCATGGGGCGATGAAGGTGGTCGAGCTACCATCCGTAACGCACGCCTAGCGCGCCGCTTCCGACCTGTAAGTTACGAACTTGCGACCTCTTTAGAGCCGGCGTGCATTAAGCGCGACTCAGCGGCCGCGAACACTCAATGAAACATTTGTTACGCAAGAATCCGATGGCGGCGATCATGCCAGCACTAATGCAGCGGATCCCATCAGAACTTCGCAGTTAAGCGTGCTTGGGCAAGAGTAGTAGTAGGATGGGTGACCTCCTAGGAAGCGCTCGTGTTGCACCCCTTTTTCGTTTTTTTTCCTTTTTTAAAAACACAGATCCTTTTCATTTCATTTGCTGTGGGGGTCGGAGGAGACCTCGCCAGGGCGAGGAAAAAGCATCCAAATCAGGCCCTTCGTCCATGTTCAGTCGAAATGACCAAAATTCCCCTACGGACGGCCCTTGGCCCTGAAAACCACTTCAGAGGCCCTTTTTTTACAGCAACACAGGGACAAAACCCCACGCTGGCAAGGGGCGATGAAGGTGGTCGAGCTACCATCCGTAACGCACGTATAGCTCGCCGCTTCCGAGCTGTGAGTTACGAACTTTCGACCTCTTTAGATTTGGGGCGTTGCATGTGCGACTCGGCAGCCGCGTGGACTCAATGAAACATTTGTTCCGCAAGAATCCAATGGGGGCGATCATAGCAGCACTAATGCACCGGATCCCAACAGAGCTCCGCAGTTAAGCGTGCTTGGGCGACAGTAGTACTAGGGTGGGTGACCTCCTGGGAAGTCCTCGTGTTGCACCCCTTTTTCGTTGTTTTTTACTGTCTTAAAAGCGCCGATCCTCCTCGTTTCATTTGCTGTGGTCGTCGGATGAGAACTGACCAGGACGAGGAAAAAGCATCCAAGTCCGACCTTCCGCCCTTGTTCGCTGGAAATTTCCGAAATTCCCCAACGGACGCCTCCTGGCCCTGAAAACCACTCCAGAGGCCCCATTTTACTGCAACACACGGACGAAAGCCCATGCTTGCACGGGGCGATGGAGGGGGGCGAGCTACCGTTCGTGACGCACGCTTAGCTCGCCTCTTTCGAGCTGTTAGTTACGAACTTGCGCCCTCTTTGGAGCTGGCGTGCTGTATGCGCGACTCTGCGGCCGCGTTCTCTCAACGAAACATTTGTTCCGCAAGAATCCAATGGGTGCGATCATACCAGCACTAACGCCCCGGAGCCCATCAGAACTCTGCAATTAAGCGTGCTTGGGCGAGAGTCGTGCTAGGATGGGTGACCTACTGGGAGGTCCTCGTGTTGCACCCCTTTTTCGTCGTTTTTTCTTTCTAAAAAGCACCGATCTTTCTAGTTTCATTTGCTGTTGCCTTCGGATGAGAATTGACCAGGACGAGAAAAAAGAATCCAAATCCGGCCCTCCGCCCATGTTCACTCGAAATGACCGAAATTCCCCTACGGACGCCTCCTGGTCCTGAAAACCACATCAGAGGCCCTTTTTCACTGCGACACACGGACGAAACCCCATGCATGCACGGGGCGGTGAATGTGGCCAAGCTACCGTCTGTAACGCACGCTTAGCTCGCCTCTTCCAAGCTGTCAGTTACTAACTTGCGACCTCTTTGGAGCTGACGTGCTGTATGCGCGACTCTGCGGCGGCGTCCCCTTAATGAAACATTTGTTCCGGAAGAATCCAATGGGTGCGATCATACCCGCACTAATGCACCGGATCCAGTCAGAACTCCACAGCTAAGCGTGCTCGGGTGAGAGTAGTACTAGGATGGGTGACCTCCTGGGAAGTCCTCGTGTTGCTCCCCTTTTTTGTTGTTTTTTTCTTCCTTAAAAAGCACCGATCTTTCTCGTTTCATTGCTGTGGCCGTCGGATGAGAACTGACCAGGACGAGGAAAAAGCATCCAAATCAGGCCCTCCGCCCATGTTCGCTCGAAATTACCGAAATTCCCCTGCGGACGCCTCCTAGCCCTGAAAACCACATCAGAGGCCTTTTTAGCTGCAACACAAGGATGAAACCCCATGCTTGCACGGGGCGATGAAGGTGGTCGAGCTACCGTCCGTAACACACGCTTAGCTCGCCTTTTCCGAGCTGTCAGTTACGAACTTGCGACCTCTTTGGAGCTGGCGTGCTGTATGCGCGACTCTGCAGCCGCGTACCCTCAATAAAACATTTGTTCCGCAAGAATCCAATGGGTGCGATCATACCAGCACTAACGCACCGAATCCCATCATTACTCCGCAGTTAAGCGTGCTTGGGGGAGAGTAGTACTAGGATGGGTGACCTCCTGGGAAGTCCTGGTGTTGCACCCCTTTTTCGTTGTTTTTTACTTTCTTAAAGGCACCGATCCTTCTCGTTTTATTTGCTGTGGCCGTCTGATGAGACCTGGCCAGAACGAGGAAAAAGCATCCAAATCAGGCCTTTCGTCCATGTTCAGTCGAAATGACCAAAATTTCCCTACGGACGACTCTTGGCCCTAAAAACCACTTCAGAGGCCCCTTTTACCACAACACAGGGCCAAAACCCCACGCTGGCAAGGGGCGATGAAGGAGGTCGAGCTACCATCCGTAACGCACGCATAGCTCGCCGCTTCCGGGCTGTCAGTTACGAACATGCGACCTCTTTAGATTTGGGGCTCTGTATGCGCGACTCGGCAGCCGCGTGGACTCAATGAAACATTTGTTCTGCAAGAATCCGATGGGTGCGATCATACCAGCACTAATGCACCGGATCCCATCAGAACTCCGCAGTTAAGCGTGCTTGGGCGAGAGTAGCACTAGGATGGGTGACCTCCTGGGTGGTCCTCGTGTTGCACCCCTTTTTCGTCGTTTTTTCTTTCTAAAAGGCACTGATCCTTCTCGTTTCATTTGCTGTTGCATTCGGATGAAAACTGACCAGGACGAGGAAAAAGAATCAAAATCAGGCCCTCCGCCCATGTTCGCTCGAAATTACCGAAATTCCCATGCGGACGCCTCCTCGCCCTGAAAACCACATGAGAGGCCCTTTTTTACTGCAACACACGGATGAAACCCCATGCTTGCACGGGGCGATGAAGGTGGTCGAGCTATCGTCCGTAACGCATGTTTAGGTCGTCTCTGCGGCCGTGCACCCTCAATGAAACATTTGTTCCGCAAGAATCTAATGGGTGCGATCATACCAGCACTAATGCACCGGATCCCATCAGAACTCCGCAGTTAAGCGTGCGTGGGCGAGAGTAGTACTAGGATGGGAGACCTCCTGGGAAGTCCTGGTGTTGCACCCCTTTTTCGTTGTTTTTTAGTTTCTTAAAAGCACCGATCCTTCTCGTTTTATTTGCTGTGGCCGCCTGATGAGAACTGACCAGGACGAGGAAAAAGCATCCAAGTCCGACCTTCCGCCCTTGTCCACTCGAAATTTCCGAAATTCCCCAACGGACGCCTCCTGGCCCTGAAAACCACATTAGAGGCCCCATTTTGCTGCAACACACGGACGAAAGCCCATGCTTGCACGGGGCGATGAAGGGGATCGAGCGACCGTCCGTAACGCACTCTTAGCTCGCCGCTTCCGAGCTGTAAGTTGCGAAGTTGCGACCTCTTTAGATTTGGCGCACTGTATGTGCGACTCGGCAGCCGCGTGCGCTCTATGAAAAATATGTTCCGCAAAAATTCAATAGGGGCGATCAGACCTGCACCAATGCACCGGATCCCATCAGAACTCCGCAGTTAAACGTGCTTGGGCGAGAGTAGTACTAGGATGGGTGACCTCCTGGGAAGTCCTTGTGTTGCACCCCTGTTTCGTTGTTTTTTACTTTATGAAAAGCACCGATCCTTCTCGTTTCATTTGCTGTGGTCGTCGGATGAGAACTGACCAGGCCGAGGAAAAAGCCATCCAAATCAGGCCTTTCGGCCATGTTCAGTTGAAATGACCAAAATTCGCCCTACAGACGACTCTTGGCCCTGAAAACCACTTCAGAGGCCCTTTTTTACAGCAACACAAGAACGAAACCCCACGCTGGCAAGGGGCGATGAAGGTGGTCGAGCTACCATCCGTAACGCACGCCTAGCTCGCCGCTTCCGACCTGTAAGTTACGAACTTGCGACCTCTTTAGAGCTGGCGCGCATTAAACGCGACTCAGCGGCCGCGTACACTCAACGAAACATTTGTTCCGCAAGAATCCAATGGCTGCGATCATACCAGCACTAATGCAGCGGATCCCATCAGAACTACGCAGTTGAGCGTGCTTGCACAAGAGTAGTCGTAGGATGGGTGACCTCCTGGGAAGCGCTCGTGTTGCACCGCTTTTTCGTTTTTTTCCTTTTTTAAAAACACTGATCCCTCTCGTTTAATTTGCTGTGGGCGTCGGATGAGACCTGGCCAGGACGAGGAAAAAGCATCCAAATCAAGGCTTTCGTCCATGTTCAGTCGAAATGACCAAAATTCCCCTACGGACGACTCTTGGCCCTAAAAACCACTTCAGAGGTCCTTTTTTACCGCAATACAGGGCCAAAACCCCACGCTGGCAAGGGGCGATGAAGGAGGTCGAGCTACCATCCGTAACGCACGCATAGCTCGCCGCTTCCGAGCTGTCAGTTACGAACTTGCGACCTCTTTAGATTTGGCACGCTGCATGCGGGACTCGGCAGCCGCGTAGACTCAATGAAACATTTGTTACGCAAGAATCCAATGGTGTGATCATACCAGCACTAATGCTCCGGATCCCATCAGAACTCCGCAATTAAGCGTGCGTGGGCGAGAGTAGTACTAGGATGGGTGACCTCCTGGGAAGTCCCCGTATTGCACCCCTTTTTCGTTGTTTTTTACTTTCTTAAAAGCACCGATCCTTCTCGTTTCATTTGCTGTGGTCATCGGATGAGAACTGACCAGGACGAGGAAAAAGCATCCAAGTCCGACGTTCCGCCCTTGTTCGCACGAAGTTTCCGAAATTCCCCAACGGACGCCTCCGGGCCATGAAAACAACTTGGGAGGCCCCATTTTACTGCAACACGCGGATGAAAGCCCATGCTTGCACGGGGCGATGGAGGGGGTCGAGCTACCGTCCGTAACGCACGCTTAGCTCGCCTCTTCCGAGCTGTTAGTTACGAACTTACGACCTCTTTGGAGCTGGCGTGCCGTATGCGCGACTCTGCGGCCGCGTACCCTCAATGAAACATTTGTTCCACAAGAATCCAATGAGTGCGATCATACCAGCACTAATGCACCGGATCCCATCATTACTCTGCAGTTAAGCGTGCTTGGGCGAGAGTAGTACTAGGATGGGTGACCTCCTGGGAAGTCCTAGTGTTGCAGCCCTTTTTCGTGGTTTTTTACTTTCTTAAAAGCACCGATCCTTCTCGTTTCATTGCCGTGGCCGTCTGATGAGAACTGACCAGGACGAGGGAAAAGCATCCAAGTCCGACCTTCCGCCCTTGTTCACTCAAAATTTCCGAAATTCCCCAACGGACGCCTCCTGGCCCCGAAAACCACATTAGAGGCACCATTTTGCTGCAACACACGGACGAAAACCACCGTTGTTCGTTTTTTTTTTTCTTTTTTGTAAGCACCGATCCTTCTCGTTTCATTTGCTGTGGGCGTTGGATGAGCCCTGACCAGGATGAGGAAAAAGCCATCCAAAAAACGCCTTTCGGCCATGTTCAATCGAAATGACCAAAATTCCCCTGCAGACGACTCTTGGCCTTGAAAACGACATCAGAGGTCCTTTTTTACGGCAACACAAGGACGAAGCCCTACGCTGGCAAGGGGCGATGAAGGTGGTCGAGCTACCATCTGTAATGCATGCCTAGCTCGCCGCTTCCGACCTGTAAGTTACGAACTTGCAACCCCTTAAGAGCCGGCGTGCATTAAGCGCGACTCAGCGGCCGCGTACACTCAACGAAACATTTGTTTCGCAAGAATCCAAAGGCGGCGATCATGCCGGCACTAACGCAGCGGATCCCATCAGAACTTCGCAGCTAAGCGTGCTTGGGCAAGAGTAGTAGTAGGATGGGTGACCTCCTGGGAAGCGCTCGTGTTGCACCCCTTTTTCGTTTTTTTTCCTTTTTTAAAAACACTGATCCTTCTCGTTTAATTTGCTGCGGGCGTCGGATGAGACCTTGCCAGGACGAGGAAAAAGCATCCAAATCAGGCCTTTCGTTTGATGTTCAGTCGAAATGACCAAAATTCCCCCACGGACGACTCTTGGCCCTAAAAACCACTTCAGAGGCCCTTTTTTACAGCAACACAGGGACCAAACCCCACGCTGGCAAGGGGCGATGAAGGTGGTCGAGCTGCCATCCGTAACGCACGCATAGCTCGCCGCTTCCGAGCTGTCAGTTATGAACTTGCGACCTCTTTAGATTTGGGGCGCTGCATGCGCGACTCGGCGGCCGCGTGGACTCAATGAAACATTTGTTCCGCAAGAATCCAACGGGTGCGATCATACCAGCACTAATGCACCGGATCCCATTAGAACTCCGCAGTTAAGCGTGCTTCGGCGAGAGTAGTACTAGGATGGGTGACCTCCTGGGAAGTCCTCGTGTTGCACCCCTTTTTCGTTGTTTTTTACTTTCTTAAAAACATCGATCCTTCTCGTTTCATTTGTTGTGGTCGTCGGATGAGAACTGACCGGGACGAGGAAAAAGCATCCAAGTCCGATCTTCCGCCCTTGTTCACTCGAAATTTCCGAAATTCTCCAACGGACGCCTCCTGGCCCTGAAAACCACTTGAGAGGCCCCATTTTACTGCAACACACGGACGAAAGCCCATGCTTGCCCGGGGCGATGGAGGGGGTCGAGCTACCGTCCGTAACGCACGCTTAGCTCGCCTCTTCCGAGCTGTCAGTTACGAATTTGCGACCTCTTTGGAGCTGGCGTACTGTATGCATGACTCTGCGGTCGCGTCCCCTTAATGAAACATTTGTTCCGCAAGAATCCACTGGGTGCGATCATACTAGCACTAATGCACCGATTCCCATCAGAACTGTGCAGTTAAGCGTGCTTGGGCGAGAGAAGTATTAGGATGGGTGACCTCCTGGGAAGTCCTGCTGTTGCACCCCTTTTTCGTTGTTTTTTACTTTCTTAAAAGCATCGATCCTTCTCGTTTCATTGCTGTGGCCGTCTGATGAGAACTGACCAGGACGAGGAAAAAGCATCCAATTCCGACCTTCCGCCCTTGTTCACTCGAAATGTCCGAAATTCCCCAACGGACGCCTCCTGACCCTGAAAACCACATTAGAGGCCCCATTTTACTGCAACACACGGACGAAAGCCCATGCTTGCACGGGGCGATGCGGGGGGTCGAGCTACCGTCCGTAACGCACTCTTAGCTCGCCGCTTCCGAGCTGTAAGTTGCGGACTTGCGACCTCTGTAGATTTGGCGCGCTGTATGTGTGACTCGGCAGCCACGCACGCTCTATAAAAGATTTGTTCCGCAAAAATCCAATGGGTGCGGTCAAACCAGCACCAATGCACCGGATCCCATCGGAACTCCGCAATTAAGCGTGCTTGGGCGAGAGTAGTACCAGGATGGGTGACCTCCTGGGAAGTCCTCGTGTTGCAACCCTTGTTCGTTTTTTCTTTTCTTTTTTAAAAGCACCGATCCTTCTCGTTTCATTTGCTGTGGGCGTTGGATGAGACCTGGCCATGATGAGGAAAAAGCCATCCAAATCAGGCCTTTCGGCCATGTTCAGTCGAAATGACCAAAATTCCTCTACAGACGACTCTTGGCCCTGAAAACCACTTCAGAGGCCCTTTTTGACAGCAACACACGGACGAAACCCCACGCTGACAAGGGGCGAAGAAGGTGGTCGAGCTACCATCCGTAACGCACGCCTTTCCGACCTGCAAGTTACGGACTTGCGACCTCTTTAGAGCCGGCGTGCATTAAGCGCGACTCAGCGGCCGCGTACACTCAACGAAACATTTGTTCCGCAAGAATCCATTGGCTGCGATCATACCAGCATTAATGCTGCGGATCCCATCAGAACTACGCAGTTAAGCGTGCTCGGGCAAGAGTAGTAGTAGGATGGGCGACCTCCTGGGAAGCGCTCGTGTTGCACCCCTTTTTCGTTTTTTTTTTTCCTTTTTCACAAACACTGATCCTTCTCATTTCATTTGCTGTGGGCGTCGGATGAGACCTGGCCAGGACGAGGAAAAAGCATCTAAAAAAGGTCTTTCGTCCATGTTCGGTCGAAATGACCAAAATTCCCCTGCGGACGACTCTTGGCCCTAAAAACCACTTCGGAGGCCCTTTTTTAAAGCAACACAGGGACGAAACCCCACGCTGGCAAGGGGCGATGAAGGTGGTCGAGCTACCATCCGTAACACACGCATAGCTCGCCGCTTCCGAGCTGTCAGTTACGAACTTGCAACCTCTTTAGATTTGGGGCGTTGCATGCGCGACTCGGCAGCCGCGTGGACTCAATGAAACATTTGTTCCGCAAGAATCCAATGGGTGCGATCATACCAGCACTAATGCACTGGATCCCATCAGAACTCCGCAGTTAAGCGTGCTTGGGTGGGAGTAGTACTAGGATGGGTGACTTCCTGGGAAGTCCTCGTGTTGCACCCCTTTTTCGTTGCTTTTTTCTTCCTTAAAAAGCACCGATCTTTCTCGTTTCATTTGCTGTGACTGGCGGATGAAAACTGTCCAAGACGAGGAAAAAGCATCCAAATTAGGCCTTCCGCACATGTTCGCTCGAAATTACCAAAATTCCCCACCGGACGCCTCCTGGCCCTGAAAACCACATCAGAGGCCCTTTTTTTACTGCAACACACGGATGAAACCCCATGCTTGCACGGGACGATGAAGGCGGTCGAGCTACCGTCCGTAATGCACGCTTAGCTCGCCTCTTCCGAGCTCTCAGTCACGAACTTGCGACCTCTTTGGAGCTGGAGTGTTGTATTCGCGACTCTGCGGTCGCGTACCCTCAATGAAACATTTGTTCCGCAAGAATCCAATGGGTGCGATGATACCAGCACTAATGCACCGGATCCCATCAGAACTCCGCAGTTAAGCGTGCTTGGGCGAGAGTAGTACTACGATGGGTGACCTCCTGGGAAGTCCTGGTGTTGCACCCAGTTTTCGTTGTTTTTTACTTTCTTAAAAGCACCGATCCTTCTCGTTTCATTGCTGTGGCCGTCTGATGAGAACTGACCAGGACGAGGAAAAAACATCCAATTCCGACCTTCCGCCCTTGTTCACTCGAAATTTCTGAAATTCCCCAACGGACGCCTCCTGGCCCTGAAAACCACATTAGAGGCCCCATTTTACTGCAAAACACGGACGAAAGCCCATGCTTGCACGGGGCGATGCAGGGGGTCGAGCTACCGTCCGTAACGCACTCTTAGCTCGCCGCTTCCGAGCTGTAAGTTGCGGACTTGGGACCTCTGTAGATTTGGCGCGCTGTATGTGTGACTCGGCAGTCGCGCACGCTCTATAAAAGATTTGTTCCGCAAAAAATCCAATGGGTGCGGTCAAACCAGCACCAATGCACCGGATCCCATCGGAACTCCGCAATTAAGCGTGCTTGGGCGAGAGTAGTACCAGGATGGGTGACCTCCTGGGAAGTCCTCGTGTTGCAACCCTTGTTTGTTTTTTTTTCTTTTTTAAACGCACCGATCCTTCTCGTTTCATTTGCTGTGGGCGTTGGATGAGACCTGGCCCGGATGAGGAAAAAGCCATCCAAATCAGGCCTTTCGGCCATGTTCAGTCGAAATGACCAAAATTCGCCCTACAGACGACTCTTGGCCCTGAAAACCACTTCAGAGGCCCTTTTTGACAGCAACACAAGGACGAAACCCCACGCTGGCAAGGGGCGAAGAAGGTGGTCGAGCTACCATCCGTGACGCACACCTTTCCGACCTGTAAGTTACGAACTTGCGACCTCTTTAGAGCCGGCGTGCATTAAGCGCGACTCAGCGGCCGCGTACACTCAACGAAACATTTGTTCCGCAAGAATCCATTGGCTGCGATCATACCAGCACTAATGCTGCGGATCCCATCAGAACTACGCAGTTAAGCGTGCTCTGGCAAGAGTAGTAGTAGGATGGGCGACCTCCTGGGAAGCGCTCGTGTTGCACCCCTTTTTCGTTTTTTTTTTTCCTTTTTTCAAAACACTGATCCTTCTCGTTTCATTTGCTGTGGGCGTCGGATGAGACCTGGCCAGGACGAGGAAAAAGCATCTAAATAAGGTCTTTCGTCCATGTTCGGTCGAAATGACCAAAATTCCCCTGCGGACGACTCTTGGCCCTAAAAACCACTTCGGAGGCCCTTTTTTAAAGCAACACAGGGACGAAACCCCACGCTGGCAAGGGGCGATGAAGGTGGTCGAGCTACCATCCGTAACGCATGCATAGCTCGCCGCTTCCGAGCGGTCAGTTACGAACTTGCGACCTCTTTAGATTTGGGGCGCTGCATGCGCGACTCGGCAGCCGCGTGGACTCAATGAAACATTTGTTCCGCAAGAATCCAATGGGTGCGATCATACCAGCACTAATGCACCGGATCCCATCTGAACTCCGCAGTTAGGCGTGCTTGGGCGAGAGTAGTACTAGGATGGGTGACTTCCTAGGAAGTCCTCGTGTTGCACCCCCTTTTCGTTGCTTTTTTCTTCCTTAAAAAGCACCGATCTTTCTCGTTTCATTTGCTGTGGCCGTCGGATGAGAACTGTCCAGGACTAGGAAAAAGCATCCAAATTAGGCCTTCCGCACATGTTCACTCGAAATTACCAAAATTCCCTTCCGGACGCCTCCTGGCCCTGAAAACCACATCAGAGGCCCTTTTTTTACTGCAACACACGGATGAAACCCCATGCTTGCACGGGGCGATGAAGGCGGTCGAGCTACCGTCCGTAACGCACGCTTAGCTCGCCTCTTCCGAGCTCTCAGTTACGAACTTGCGACCTCTTTGGAGCTGGCGTGCTGTATGCGCGACTCTGCGGCCGCGCACCCTCAATGAAACATTTCTTCCGCAAGAATCCAAGGGGTGCGATCATACCAACACTAATGCACCGGATCCCATCAGAACTCTGCAGTTAAGCGTGCTTGGGCGAGAGTAGTACTAGTATGGGTGACCTCCTGGGAAGTCCTCGTGTTGCACCCCTTTTTCGTTGTTTTTTTCTTCCTTAAAAAGCACCGATCTTTCTCGTTTCATTTGCTGTTGTCTTGGGATGAGAACTGACCCGGACGAGGAAAAAAGATCCAAATCAGGCCCTCCGCCCATGTTCACTCGAAATGGCCGAAATTCCCCTACGGACGCCTCCGGGTCCGGAAAACCACATCAGAGGCCCTTTTTCACTGCAACACACGAACGAAACCCCATGCATGTATGATGTACCTGCCGAGGGTCTAGGCTAGAACTCAAATTAAGAGTGAAACCTTACAAACCAAAGGTAGATACAATCAAGGGAAAACCAAGGAAAGTGGACACATAATATGATGGTTGTGAAGCATCAAACATGTGAGGGAGGAATGGAACTTAGAATCAAGGGATTCTAAGTGAAAATCAAAGGAAGTTTGATGTAGTTTGATGTATATCTCAAAGGGTGAGTGGAACCAAGTTACAAGCTACCAAGAATATGAAGCAATCAAGTGAAAACCACACGGATTAGGTGTGGCACGGTCGTGCCACTTTTCTGGTTTGTGACACCATGTTTCTCACTTTTGCACGGTTGAGTATGGTTTGAGGTTTGTGATGGAAGCTAGACTATTAGAGGTAGTCTAAGCCTTGAATAAGCATGGGGATGGATATATGAGTGGCTTGTAAATGAGAGAAAGTAGGAGAGAAGCAAAGTTAAGATTCACTAACTCCAAATTAAAGCTAGCAAACTCACTTTAGCTCTCTTTGAATCCTTGAGTATAACACCAAATGAGATAGAACTAAACTTGAAGAATGGATACAGAAACACCACCAAACTCAAGTTTAGGGCCCTTAAACTATGATTAAGATACAGATGTCACCACTTAATCAAGTTTAAGACTTCACTTGAACACCACCTTAATCGGCCAAAATTAAGGATAAGCAAGCTAAGTGTTTGGAGTGTGCCTAAGCACCGAAAGCACAATGCTCTCAACTTTTAGTTTGATTCAAATCTGGTATATCTCATACAAAGGGCGTGCAAGCGCTTTAAATAGAGCTAAGCTAGCAAGCAAACACACATACAAGCACCTTGACCTTTCCCTCCTAAGGAGGAAAGCTATTAAGAGCAAAACAAGCTGATTTGTGCTAATCTAAAATACATGCTTGCTTAAACTAGTCTAACACATTTGAAACAACCAGGAAAGCAAGACTAATAGTTATTACAACTTTAATTAACTTGTACTTAAGCCCAAGCAGCTGGAAACTCAGCAAGAATGCACATGCTTCAGCCGAAAAGCACAAGCCACTTTACGGCTGGCCAATGGGAAGCAAGAAACATCTTTCTTTGTCTCTCTTCTCTTATTGGCTGTTCTTTTCAAGGTAGCAGCTGCTCATTGAAGCCTTGGGACGTGTGCCCAGCCTTGTGCCCAACCTTGGAGGACGTGCCATATCAGCTGAAGTGAAGCAAACCCACCGGTGAGGGCAAAAACAAACCGGATTGTCAAACCGGGTTCTTCGGACAGAAACTGACCGGTTTTGTGACTGAGTTTAACCCTAGCAAAAGTGAGTATGATTCTGTTTTTAGACCATGGGAGGAAAGTTTAGGATGTGTATAATCCCCCCCAACCAAGAAATTAAGGTTAAACAAAGTTTAAGTGGGGCCTTCAAGCTAAAACATTAAACCATGTAGATTAGGTGCTAATCTGGCCGGTTTGGCAAAACATCTTGTTCTCCCTTTCTTCGAGTGGAATGATGGAAACGTAATGCTGGGGCTTGAAAGGGGACATCTTGAGGATTCTAAGAAGGTAAAAATCCAAGATTTAAACCACCATTAAGCTTGTCTAAATACATACCCAAAAACCGGGTACAATCTGTCTGAACTGGCAGTTTGTATAGCTTGGGTTTATTAGCCAATTTGAGAGGGCAAATGAAGTCCAAATGGGATGAAACTTTTTTTTGTTGCAAAGCTGACTTCTTGAACTTTAATCCCAATGCAAAATATTGGACTTAAACCTTAAAGGGTTTGACGTAATTAACCTCTCGAAAACCGGGTTTGCTGTGAAAACAACCCTGACCTGCTGTTTTAGGTCCTTAAACAAAACTAGGATGAATCATTCATCCTTTAATCACCAAAATAAAATTACCTAGCCTTGATTTGATTCTTTAAATCAAAGGGCATGGAGGGATCTCCATCAATGCACGGGGCGGTGAATGTGGTCAAGCTACCGTCCGTAACACACGCTTAGCTCGCCTCTTCCGAACTGTGAGTTACGAACTTGCGACCTCTTTGGAGCTGGCGTGCTGTATGCGCGACTCTGCGGCCGCGTTCCCTCAACGAAACATTTGTTCCGCAAGAATCGAATGGGTGCAATCGTACCAGCACTAATGCACCGGATCCCATCAGAACTCCGCAGTTAAGCGTGCTTGGGCGAGAGTGGTGTTAGGATGGGTGACCTCCTGGGAAGTCCTCGTGTTGCACGCCTTTTTTGTTGTTTTTTTTTTCCTTAAAAAGCACCGATCCTTCTCGATTCATTTTCTGTGGTCGTCGGATGAGAACTGACCAGGACGAGTAAAAAGTATCCAAACCAGGCGTTCCGCCCATGTTCGCTCGAAATTTCCAAAATTCCCCTACGGACGCCTCCTGGCCCTGAAAACCACATCAGAGGCCCTTTTTTACTGCAACACACGGAGGAAACACCATGCTTGCACGGGGCGATGAAGGCGGTCGAGCTACCGTCCGTAACGCACGCTTAGCTCGCCTCTTCCGAGCTGTCAGTTACGAGCTTGCAACATCTTTGGAGCTCGCGTGCTGTATGCGCGACTCTGCGGCCGCGTACCCTCAATGAAACATTTGTTCCGCAAGAATCCAATGGGTGCGGTCATACCGGCACTAATGCACGGGATCCCATTAAAACTCCGCAGTTAAGCGTGCTTGGGCGAGAGTAGTACTAGGATGGGTGACCTCCTGGGAAGTCCTCGTGTTGCACCACTTTTTCGTTGCTTTTTACTTTCTTAAAAGCACGGATCCTTCTCGTTTCATTTGCTGTGGCCGTCTGATGAGAACTGACCAGGACGAGGAAGAAGCATCCAAGTCGGACCTTCCGCCATTGTTCCCTCTAAATTTCCGAAATTCCCCAGCGGACGCCTCCTGGCCCTGAAAACCACATTAGAGGCCCCATTTTACTGCAACACACGGACGAAAGCCCATGCTTGCACGGGGCGATGATGGGAGTTGAGCGACCGTCCGTAACGCACTCTTAGCTCACCGCTTCCGAGTTGTAAGTTGCGAACTTGCGACCTCTTTAGATTTGGCGCGCTACATGTGCGACTCGGCAGCCGCGTACGCTCTATAAAAGATTTGTTCCGCAAAAATCCAATCGGTGCGATCAAATCAGCACCAACGCACCGGTCCCATCAGAACTCCGCAGTTAAGCGTCCTTGGGCGAGAGTAGTGCTAGGATGGGTGACCTCGTGGGAAGTCCTCGTGTTGCAACCCTTGTTTGTTTTTCTTTCTTTTTTAAAAGCGCCGATCGTTCTCGTTTCATTTGCTGTGGGTGTTGGATGGGACCCGACCAAGATGAGGAAAAAGCCATCCAAATCAGGCCTTTCGGCCATGTTCAGTCGAAATGGCCAAAATTCCCCTACAGACGACTCTTGGCCTGAAAACCACTTCAGAGGCCCTTTTTTTACGGCAACACAAGGACGAAACCCCACGCTGGCATGGGGCGATGAAGGTGGTCGAGCTACCATCCGTAACGCACGCCTAGCACGCCGCTTCCGACCTGTAAGTTACGAACTTGCGACCTCTTTAGAGTCGATGTGCATTAAGCGCGACTCGGCGGCCGCGTACACTCAATGAAACATTTGTTCCGCAAGAATCCAATGGCGGCGATCATGCCAGCACTAATGCACCGAATCCCATCAGAACTCCGCAGTTAAGCGTGCTTGGGCGAGAGTAGTACTAGGGTGGGCGACCTCCTGGGAAGTCCTCGTGTTGCACCCCTTTTTCGTTGTTTTTTACTTTCTTAAAAGCACCGATCCTCCTCGTTTTATTTGCCGTGGCCGTCTGATGAGAACTGACCAGGACGAGGAAAAAGCATCCAAGTCCGACCTTCCGCCCTTGTCCACTCGAAATTTCCGAAATTCCCCAACGGACGCCTCCTGGCCCTGAAAACCACATTAGAGGCCCCATTTTGCTGCAACACACGGACGAAAGCCCATGCTTGCACGGGGCGATGAAGGGGGTCGAGCGACCATCCGTAACGCACTCTTAGCTCGCCGCTTCCGAGCTGTAAGTTGTGAATTTGCGACCTCTTTAGATTTGGCGCACTGTATGTGCGACTCGACAGCCGCGTGCGCTCTATGAAAAATTTGTTCCGCAAAAATTCAATGGGGGCGATCAGACCTGCACCAATGCACCGGATCCCATCAGAACTCCGCAGTTAAGCGTGTTTGGGCGAGAGTAGTACTAGGATGGGTGACCTCCTGGGAAGTCCACGTGTTGCACCCCTATTTCGTTGTTTTTTACTTCCTGAAAAGCACCGATCCTTCTCGTTTCATTTGCTGTGGTCGTCGGATGAGAACTGACCAGGCCGAGGAAAAAGCCATCCAAATCAGGACTTTCGGCCATGTTAAGTCGAAATGACCCAAATTCGCCCTACAGATGACTCTTGGCCCTGAAAACCACTTCAGAGGCCCTTTTTTGCAACAACGCAAGAACGAAATCCCACGCTGGCAAGGGGCAATGAAGGTGGTCGAGCTACCATCCGTAACGCACGCCTAGCTCGCCGCTTCCGACCTGTAAGTTACGAACTTGCGACCTCTTTAGAGCCGGCGTGCATTAAGCGCGACTCAGCGGCCGCGTACGCTCAACGAAACATTTGTTCCGCAAGAATCCATTGGCTGCGATCATACCAGCACTAATGCTGCGGATCCCATCAGAACTACGCAGTTAAGCGTGCTCTGGCAAGAGTAGTAGTAGGATGGGCGACCTCCTGGGAAGCGCTCGTGTTGCACCCCTTTTTCGTTTTTTTTTCCTTTTTCACAAACACTGATCCTTCTCATTTCATTTGCTGTGGGCGTCGGATGAGACCTGGCCAGGACGAGGAAAAAGCATCTAAAAAAGGTCTTTCGTCCATGTTCGGTCGAAATGACCAAAATTCCCCTGCGGACGACTCTTGGGCCTAAAAACCACTTCGGAGGCCCTTTTTTAAAGCAACACAGGGACGAAACCCCACGCTGGCAAGGGGCGATGAAGGTGGTCGAGCCACCATCCGTAACGCATGCATAGCTCGCCGCTTCCGAGCAGTCAGTTACGAACTTACGACCTCTTTAGATTTGGGGCGCTGCATGCGCGACTCGGCAGCCGCGTGGACTCAATGAAACATTTGTTCCGCAAGAATCCAATGCGTGCGATCATACCAGCACTAATGCACCGGATCCCATCTGAACTCCGCAGTTAGGCGTGCTTGGGCGAGAGTAGTACTAGGATGGGTGACTTCCTAGGAAGTCCTCGTGTTGCACCCCCTTTTCGTTGCTTTTTTCTTCCTTAAAAAGCACCGATCTTTCTCGTTTCATTTGCTGTGGCCGTCGGATGAGAACTGTCCAGGACGAGGAAAAAGCATCCAAATTAGGCCTTCCGCACATGTTCGCTCGAAATTACCAAAATTCCCCTCCGGACGCCTCCTGGCCCTGAAAACCACATCAGAGGCCCTTTTTTTACTGCAACACACGGATGAAACCCCATGCTTGCACGGGGCGATGAAGGCGGTCGAGCTACCGTCCGTAACGCACGCTTAGCTCGCCTCTTCCGAGCTCTCAGTTACGAACTTGCGACCTCTTTGGAGCTGGCGTGCTGTATGCGCGACTCTGCGGCCGCGCACCCTCAATGAAAAATTTCTTCCGCAAGAATCCAAGGGGTGCGATCATACCAACACTAATGCACCGGATCCCATCAGAACTCTGCAGTTAAGCGTGCTTGGGCGAGAGTAGTACTAGTATGGGTGACCTCCTGGGAAGTCCTCGTGTTGCACCCCTTTTTCGTTGTTTTTTTCTTCCTTAAAAAGCACCGATTTTTCTCGTTTCATTTGCTGTTGTCTTGGGATGAGAACTGACCCGGACGAGGAAAAAAGATCCAAATCAGGCCCTCCGCCCATGTTCACTCGAAATGGCCGAAATTCCCCTACGGACGCCTCCGGGTCCGGAAAACCACATCAGAGGCCCTTTTTCACTGCAACACACGAACGAAACCCCATGCATGTATGATGTACCTGCCGAGGGTCTAGGCTAATACTCAAATTAAGAGTGAAACCTTATAATCCAAAGGTAGATACAATCAAGGGAAAACCAAGGAAAGTGGACACATAATATGATGGTTGTGAAGCATCAAACATGTGAGGGAGGAATGGAACTTAGAATCAAGGGATTCTAAGTGAAAATCAAAGGAAGTTTGATGTACTTTGATGTATATCTCAAAGGGTGAGTGGAACCAAGTTACAAGCTACCAAGAATATGAAGCAATCAAGTGAAAACCACACGGATTAGGTGTGGCACGGTCGTGCCACTTTTCTGGTTTGTGACACCATGTTTCTCACTTTTGCACGGTTGAGTATGGTTTGAGGTTTGTGATGGAAGCTAGACTATTAGAGGTAGTCTAAGCCTTGAATAAGCATGGGGATGGATATGTGAGTGGCTTGTAAATGAGAGAAAGTGGGAGAGAAGCAAAGTTAAGATTCACTAACTCCAAATTAAAGCTAGCAAACTCACTTTAGCTCTCTTTGAATCCTTGAGTATAACACCAAATGAGATAGAACTAAACTTGAAGAATGGATACAGAAACACCACCAAACTCAAGTTTAGGGCCCTTAAACTATGATTAAGATACAGATATCACCACTTAATCAAGTTTAAGACTTCACTTGAACACCACCTTAATCGGCCAAAATTAAGGATAAGCAAGCTAAGTGTTTGGAGTGTGCCTAAGCACCGAAAGCACAATGCTCTCAACTTTTAGTTTGATTCAAATCTGGTATATGTCATACAAAGGGCGTGCAAGCTCTTTAAATAGAGCTAAGCTAGCAAGCAAACACACATACAAGCACCTTGACCTTTCCCTCCTAGTGAGGAAAGGTATTAAGAACTAATACAAGCTGATTTGTGCTAATCTAAAATACATACTTGCTTAAACTAGTCTAACACATTTGAAACAACAAGGAAAGCAAGACTAATAGTTATTACAACTTTAATTGACTTGTACTTAAGCCCAAGCAGCTGGAAACTCAGCAAGAATGCACATGCTTCAGCCGAAAAGCACAAGCCACTTTACGGCTGGCCAATGGGAAGCAAGAAACATCTTTCTTTGTCTCTCTTCTCTTATTGGCTGTTCTTTTCAAGGTAGCAGCTGCTCATTGAAGCCTTGGGACGTGTGCCCAGCCTTGGAGGACGTGCCATATCAGCTGAAGTGAAGCAAACCCACCGGTGAGGGCAAAAACAAACCGGATTGTCAAACCGGGTTCTTTGGACAGAAACTGACCGGTTTTGTGACTGAGTTTAACCCTAGCAAAAGTGAGTATGATTCTGTTTTTAGACCATGGGAGGAAAGTTTAGGATGTGTATAATCCCCCCCAACCAAGAAATTAAGGTTAAACAAAGTTTAAGTGGGGCCTTCAAGCTAAAACATTAAACCGTGCAGATTAGGTGCTAATCTGGCAAGTTTGGCAAAACATCTTGTTCTCCCTTTCTTCGAGTGGAATGATGGAAAAGTAATGCTGGGGCTTGAAAGGGGACATCTTGAGGATTCTAAGAAGGTAAAAATCCAAAATTTAAACCACCATTAAGCTTGTCTAAATACATACCCAAAAACCGGGTACAATCTGTCTGAACTGGCAGTTTGTATAGCTTGGGTTTATTAGCCAATTTGAGAGGGCAAATGAAGTCCAAATGGGATGAAACTTTTTTTGTTGCAAAGCTGACTTCTTGAACTTTAATCCCAATGCAAAATATTGGACTTAAACCTTAAAGGGTTTGACGTAATTAACCTCTCGAAAACCGGGTTTGCTGTGAAAACAAACCTGACCTGCTGTTTTAGGTCCTTAAACAAAACTAGGATGAATCATTCATCCTTTAATCACCAAAATAAAATTACCTAGCCTTGATTTGATTCTTTAAATCAAAGGGCATGGAGGGATCTCCATCAATGCACGGGGCGGTGAATGTGGTCAAGCTACCGTCCGTAACACACGCTTAGCTCGCCTCTTCCGAACTGTGAGTTACGAACTTGCGACCTCTTTGGAGCTGGCGTGCTGTATGCGCGACTCTGCGGCCGCGTTCCCTCAACGAAACATTTGTTCCGCAAGAATCGAATGGGTGCAATCGTACCAGCACTAATGCACCGGATCCCATCAGAACTCCGCAGTTAAGCGTGCTTGGGCGAGAGTGGTGTTAGGATGGGTGACCTCCTGGGAAGTCCTCGTGTTGCACCCCTTTTTTGTTGTTTTTTTCTTCCTTAAAAAGCACCGATCCTTCTCGTTTCATTTTCTGTGGTCGTCGGATGAGAACTGACCAGGACGAGGAAAAAGTATCCAAACCAGGCGTTCCGCCCATGTTCGCTCGAAATTTCCAAAATTCCCCTACGGACGCCTCCTGGCCCTGAAAACCACATCAGAGGCCCTTTTTTACTGCAACACACGGAGGAAACACCATGCTTGCACGGGGCGATGAAGGCGGTCGAGCTACCGTCCGTAACGCACGCTTAGCTCGCCTCTTCCGAGCTGTCAGTTACGAGCTTGCGACCTCTTTGGAGCTAGCGTGCTGTATGCGCGACTCTGCGGCCGCGTACCCTCAATGAAACATTTGTTCCGCAAGAATCCAATGGGTGCGGTCATACCGGCACTAATGCACGGGATCCCATTAGAACTCCGCAGTTAAGCGTGCTTGGGCGAGAGTAGTACTAGGATGGGTGACCTCCTGGGAGGTCCTCGTGTTGCACCATTTTTTCGTTGCTTTTTACTTTCTTAAAAGCACGGATCCTTCTCGTTTCATTTGCTGTGGCCGTCTGATGAGAACTGACCAGGACGAGGAAAAAGCATCCAAGTCCGACCTTCCGCCATTGTTCACTCGAAATTTCCGAAATTCCCCAACGGACGCCTCCTGGCCCTGAAAACCACATTAGAGGCCCCATTTTACTGCAACACACGGACGAAAGCCCATGCTTGCACGGGGCGATGAAGGGGGTCGAGCGACCGTCCGTAACGCACTCTTAGCTCGCCACTTCCGAGTTGTAAGTTGCGAACTTGCGACCTCTTTAGATTTGGCGCGCTACATGTGCGACTCGGCAGCGGCGTACGCTCTATAAAAGATTTGTTCCGCAAAAATCCAATGGGTGCGATCAAACCAGCACCAACGCACCGGATCCCATCAGAACTCCGCAGTTAAGCGTCCTTGGGCGAGAGTAGTGCTAGGATGGGTGACCTCGTGGGAAGTCCTCGTGTTGCAACCCTTGTTCGTTTTTCTTTCTTTTTTAAAAGCGCCGATCCTTCTCGTTTGATTTGCTGTGGGCGTTGGATGGGACCTGACCAAGATGAGGAAAAAGCCATCCAAATCAGGCCTTTCGGCCATGTTCAGTCGAAATGCCCAAAATACCCCTACAGACGACTCTTGGCCCTGAAAACCACTTCAAAGGCCCTTTTTTACGGCAACGCAAGGACGAAACCCCATGCTGGCATGGGGCGATGAAGGTGGTCGAGCTACCATCCGTAACGCACGCCTAGCACGCCGCTTCCGACCTGTAAGTTACGAACTTGCGACCTCTTTAGAGTCGACGTGCATTAAGCGCGACTCGGCGGCCGCGTACACTCAATGAAACATTTGTTCCGCAAGAATCCAATGGCGGCGATCATGCCAGCACTAATGCACCGAATCCCATCAGAACTCCGCAGTTAAGCGAGAGTAGTACTAGGGTGGGTGACCTCCTGGGAAGTCCTCGTGTTGCACCCCTTTTTCGTTGTTTTTTACTTTCTTAAAAGCACCGATCCTTCTCGTTTTATTTGCTGTGGCCGTCTGATGAGAACTGACCAGGACGAGGAAAAAGCATCCAAGTCCGACCTTCCGCCCTTGTCCACTCGAAATTTCCGAAATTCCCCAACGGACGCCTCCTGGCCCTGAAAACCACATTAGAGGCCCCATTTTGCTGCAACACACGGACGAAAGCCCATGCTTGCACGGGGCGATGAAGGGGGTCGAGCGACCGTCCGTAACGCACTCTTAGCTCGCCGCTTCCGAGCTGTAAGTTGTGAATTTGCGACCTCTTTAGATTTGGCGCACGGTATGTGCGACTCGACAGCCGCGTGCGCTCTATGAAAAATTTGTTCCGCAAAAATTCAATGGGGGCGATCAGACCTGCACCAATGCACCGGATCCCATCAGAACTCCGCAGTTAAGCGTGTTTGGGCGAGAGTAGTACTAGGATGGGTGACCTCCTGGGAAGTCCACGTGTTACACCCCTATTTCGTTGTTTTTTACTTTCTGAAAAGCACCGATCCTTCTCGTTTCATTTGCTGTGGTCGTCGGATGAGAACTGACCAGGCCGAGGAAAAAGCCATCCAAATCAGGCCTTTCGGCCATGTTAAGTCGAAATGACCCAAATTCGCCCTACAGATGACTCTTGGCCCTGAAAACCACTTCAGAGGCCCTTTTTTGCAACAACGCAAGAACGAAATCCCACGCTGGCAAGGGGCAATGAAGGTGGTCGAGCTACCATCCGTAACGCACGCCTAGCTCGCCGCTTCCGACCTGTAAGTTACGAACTTGCGACCTCTTTAGAGCCGGCGTGCATTAAGCGCGACTCAGCGGCCGCGTACACTCAACGAAACATTTGTTCCGCAAGAATCCATTGGCTGCGATCATACCAGCACTAATGCTGCGGATCCCATCAGAACTACGCAGTTAAGCGTGCTCGGGCAAGAGTAGTAGTAGGATGGGCGACCTCCTGGGAAGCGCTCGTGTTGCACCCCTTTTTCGTTTTTTTTCCTTTTTTACAAACACTGATCCTTCTCGTTTCATTTGCTGTGGGCGTCGGATGAGACCTGGCCAGGACGAGGAAAAAGCATCCAAATCAGGTCTTTCGTCCATGTTCAGTCGAAATGACCAAAATTCCCCTACGGACGACTCTTGGCCCTAAAAACCACTTCAGAGGCCCGTTTTTACAGCAACACAGGGACGAAACCCCACGCTGGCAAGGGGCGATGAAGGTGGTCGAGCTACCACCCGTAACGCATGCATAGCTCGCCGCTTCCGAGCGGTCAGTTACGAACTTGCGACCTCTTTAGATTTGGGGCGCTGCATGCGCGACTCGGCAGCCGCGTGGACTCAATGAAACATTTGTTCCTCTAAGTTACGAACTTGCGACCTCTTTAGAGCCGGCGTGCATTAAACGCGACTCAGCGGCCGCGTACACTCAACGAAACATTTGTTCCGCAAGAATCCAACGGCTGCGATCATACCAGCACTAATGCAGCGGATCCCATCAGAACTACGCAGTTAAGTGTGCTTGCACAAGAGTAGTCGTAGGATGGGTGACCTCCTGGGAAGCGCTCGTGTTGCACCCCTTTTTCGTTTTTTTCCTCTTTTAAAGACACTGATTCTTCTCGTTTAATTTGCTGTGGGCGTCGGATGAGACCTGGCCAGGACGAGGAAAAAGCATCCAAATCAGGCCTTTCGTCCATGTTCAGTCGAAATGACCAAAATTCCCCTACGGACGACTCTTGGCCCTAAAAACCACTTCAGAGGCCCTTTTTTACAGCAACACAGGGACGAAACCCCACGCTGGCAAGGGCGATGAAGGTGGTCGAGCTACCATCCGTAACGCACGCATAGCTCGCCGCTTCCGAGCTGTCAGTTACGAACATGCGACCTCTTTAGATTTGGGGCGCTGTATGCGCGACTCGACAGTGGCGTGGACTCAATGAAACATTTGTTCCGCTAAGTTACGAACTTGCGACCTCTTTAGAGCCGGCGTGCATTAAACGCGACTCAGCGGCCGCGTACACTCAACGAAACATTTGTTCCGCAAGAATCCAACGGCTGCGATCATACCAGCACTAATGCAGCGGATCCCATCAGAACTACGCAGTTAAGTGTGCTTGCACAAGAGTAGTCGTAGGATGGGTGACCTCCTGGGAAGCGCTCGTGTTGCACCCCTTTTTCGTTTTTTTCCTCTTTTAAAGACACTGATCCTTCTCGTTTAATTTGCTATGGGCGTCGGATGAGACCTGGCCAGGACGAGGAAAAAGCATCCAAATCAGGCCTTTCGTCCATGTTCAGTCGAAATGACCAAAATTCCCCTACGGACGACTCTTGGCCCTAAAAACCACTTCAGAGGCCCTTTTTTACCGCAACACAGGGCCAAAACCCCACGCTGGCAAGAAGCAATGAAGGTGGTCGAGCTACCATCCGTAACGCACGCATAGCTCGCCGCTTCCGAGCTGTCAGTTACGAACATGCGACCTCTTTAGATTTGGGGCGCTGTATGCGCGACTCGACAGCGGCGTGGACTCAATGAAACATTTGTTCCGCAAGAATCCGATGGGTGCGATCATACCAGCACTAATGCACCGGATCCCATCAGAACTCCGCAGTCAAGCGTGCTTGGGCGAGAGTAGTACTAGGATGGGTGACCTCCTCGGAAGTCCTCGTGTTGCACCCCTTTTTCGTTGTTTTTTACTTTCTTAAAAGCACCGATCCTTCTCGTTTCATTTGCCGTGGTCGTCGGATGAGAACTGACCTGGACGAGGAAAAAGCATCCAAGTCCGACCTTCCGCCCTTGTTCACTCGAAATTTCTGAAATTCGCCAACGGACGCGTCCTGGCCCTGAAAACCACTTGAGAGGCCCCATTTTACTGCAACACACGAACGAAAGCCCATGCTTGCACGGGGCGATGGAGGGGGTCGAGCTACAGTTCGTAACGCACGCTTAACTCGCCTCTTCCGAGCTGTCAGTTACGAACTTGCGACCTCTTTGGGGCTGGCGTGCTGTATGCACGACTCTGCGGCCGCGTACCCTCAATGAAACATTTGTTCCGCAAGAATCCAACTTGTGCGATCATACCAGCACTAATGCACCAGATCCCATCAGAACTCCGCAGTTAAGCGTGCGTGGGCGAGAGTAGTACTAGGATGGGTGACCTCCTGGGAAGTCCTCGTGTTGCACCCCTTTTTCGTCGTTTTTTCTTTCTAAAAAGCACCGATCTTTCTCGTTTCATTTGATGTTGCCTTCGGATGAGAACTGACCAGGACGAGAAAAAAGAATCCAAATCAGGCCCTCCGCCCATGTTCACTCGAAATGACCCAAAATTTCCCTACGGACGCCTCCTGGTCCTGAAAGCCACATCAGAGGCCCTTTTTCACTGCAACACACGGACGAAACCCCATGCATGCACGGGGAGGTGAATGTGGTCACGCTACCGTCCGTAACGCACGCTTAGCTCGCCTCTTCCGAGCTGTCAGTTACGAACTTGCGACCTCTTTGGAGCTGGTGTGCTGTATGCGCGACTCTGCGGCCGTGTACCCTCAGTGAAACATTTGTTCCGCGAATTCAATGGGTGTGATCATACCAACGTTAACGCACCGGATCCCATCAGAACTCCGCAGTTAAGCGTGCTTGGGCGAGAGTAGTATTAGGATGGGTGACCTCCTGGAAAGTCCTCGTGTTGCACCCCTTTTTCGTTACTTTTTACTTTCTTAAAAGCGCCGATCCTTTTCGTTTCATTTGCTATGGCCGTCTGATGAGAACTGACCAAGACGAGGAAAAAGCATCCAAGTCCGACCTTCCACCCTTGTTCACTCGAAATTTCCAAAATTCCCCAACGGACGCCTCCTGGCCCTGAAAACCACATTAGAGGCCCCATTTTACTGCAACACACGGACGAAAGCCCATGCTTGCACGGGGCGATAAAGGGGGTCGAGCGACCGTCCGTAACGCACTCTTAGCTCGCCGCTTCCGAGCTGTAAGTTGCGAACTTGCAACCTCTTTAGATTTGGCGCGCTGTAAATGCGACTCGGCAGCCACGTACGCTCTATAGAAGATTTGTTCCGCAAAATTCCAATAGGTGCGATCAAACCAGCACCAATGCACCGGATCCCATCAGAACTCCGCAGTTAAGCGTGCTTGGGCGAGAGTAGTACTGGGATGGGTGACCTCCTGGGAAATCCTCGTGTTGCAACCGTTGTTCGTTTTTTTTTTGTTTTTTACAAGCACCGATCCTTCTCGTTTCATTTGCTGTGGGCGTTGGATGAGCCCTGACCAGTATGAGGAAAAAGCCATCCAAAAAAGGCCTTCCGGCCATGTTCAATCGAAATGACCAAAATTCCCCTGCAGACGACTCTTGGCCCTGAAAACCACATCAGAGGCCCTTTTTTACGGCAACACTAGGACGAAACCCTACGCTGGCAAGGGGCGATGAAGGTAGTCGAGCTACCAACCGTAACGCACGCCTAGCTCGCCGCTTCCGACCTGTAAGTTACGAACTTGTGACCCCTTTAGAGCCGGCGTGCATTAAGCGCGACTCAGCGGCCGCGTACACTCAACGAAACATTTGTTCTGCAAGAAGCCAATGGCGGCGATCATGCCGGCACTAATGCAGCGGATCCCATCAGAACTTCGCAGTTAAGCATGCTTGGGTAAGAGTAGTAGTAGGATGGGTGACCTCCTGGGAAGCGCTCATGTTGCACCCCTTTTTCGTTTTTTTTCCTTTTTTAAAAACACTGATCCTTCTCGTTTCATTTGCTGTGAGGGTCGGATGAGACCTGGCCAGGACGAGGAAAAAGCATCCAAATCAGGCCTTTCGTCCATGTTCAGTCGAAATGACCAAAATTCCCCTACGGACGACTCTTGGCCCTAAAAACCACTTCAGAGGCCCTTTTTTACAGCAACACAGGGACAAAACCCCACGCTGGCAAGGGGCGATGAAGGTGGTCGAGCTACCATCCGTAACGCACGCATAGCTCGCCGCTTCCGAGCTGTCAGTTATGAACTTGCGACCTCTTTAGATTTGGCGCGCTGCATGTGTGACTCGGCAGCCGCGCACGCTCTATAAAAGATTTGTTCTGCAAAAATCCAATGGGTGCGGTCAAACCAGCACCAATGCACCGGATCTCATCAGAACTCTTCAATTAAGTGTGCTTGGGCGAGAGTTGTACCAGGATGGGTGACCACCTGGGAAGTCCTCGTGTTGCAACCCTTGTTCGTTTTTTTTCCTTTTTAAAGGCACCGATCCTTATCGTTTCATTTGCTGTGGGCGTTGGATGAGACCTGGCCAGGATGAGGAAAAAGCCATCCAAATCAGGCCTTTCGGCCATGTTCAGTCGAAATGACCAAATTCGCCCTACAGACGACTCTTGGCCCTGAAAACCACTTCAGAGGCCCTTTTTGACAGCAACACAAGGACGAAACCCCACGCTGGCAAGGGGCGAAGAAGGTGGTCGAGCAACCATCCGTAACGCACGCCTTTCCGACCTGTAAGTTACGAACTTGCGACCTCTTTAGAGCCGGCGTGCATTAAGCGCGACTCAGCGGCCGCGTACACTCAACGAAACATTTGTTTCGCAAGAATCCATTGGCTGCGATCATACCAGCACTAATGCTGCGGATCCCATCAGAACTACGCAGTTAAGCGTGCTCGGGCAAGAGTAGTAGTAGGATGGGCGACCTCCTGGGAAGCGGTCGTGTTGTACCCCTTTTTCGTTTTTTTTTCCTTTTTCACAAACACTGATCCTTCTCGTTTCATTTGCTGTGGGTGTCGGATGAGACCTGGCCAGGACGAGGAAAAAGCATCTAAATAAGGTCTTTCGTCCATGTTCGGTCGAAATGACCAAAATTCCCCTGCGGACGACTCTTCGCCCTAAAAACGAATTCGGAGGCCCTTTTTTAAAGCAACACAGGGACGAAACCCCACACTGACCAGGACGAGGAAAAGGAATCCAAATCAGGCCCTCCTCCCATGTTCACTCGAAAGGACCGAAATTCCCCTACGGACGCCTTCTGGTCCTGAAAACCACATCAGAGGCCCGTTTTCATTGCAACACACGGACGAAACCCCATGCATGCACGGGGCGGTGATTGTGGTCAAGCTACCGTCCGTAACGCACGCTTAGCTCGCCTCTTCCGAGCTGTCAGTTACGAACTTGCGACCTCTTTAGATTTGGGGCGCTGCATGCGCGACTCGGCAGCCGCGTGGACTCAATGAAGCATTTGTTCCGCAAGAATCCAATGGGTGCGATCATACCAGCACTAATGCACCGGATCCCATCAGAACTCCGCAGTTAAGCGTGCTTGTGCGAGAGTAGTACTAGGATCGGTGACCTCCTGGGAAGTCCTCGTGTTGCACCCCTTTTTCGTTGCTTTTTACTTTCTTAAAAGCACCGATCCTTCTCGTTTCATTTGCTGTGGTCATCGGATGAGAACTGACCAGGACGAGGAAAAAGCATCCAAGTCCGACCTTCTGCCCTTGTTCACTCGAAATATCCGAAATTCCCCAACAGACGCCTCCTGGCCCTGAAAACCACTTGAGAGGCCCCATTTTACTGCAACACACGGACGAAAGCCCATGTTTGCACGGGGCGATGGAGGGGGTCGAGCGACCGTCCGTAACGCACGCTTAGCTCGCCTCTTCCGACCTGTCAGTTACGAACTTGCGACTTCTTTGGAGCTGGCGTGCTGTATGCGCGACTCTGCGGCCGCGTACCCTCAATGAAGCATTTGTTCCGCAAGAATCCAATGGGTGCGATCGTACCAGCACTAATGCACCGGATCCCATCAGAACTCCGCAGTTAAGCGTGCTTGGGCGAGAGTAGTACTAGGATGGGGGACCTCCTGGGAAGTCCTCGTGTTGCACCCTTTTTTTGTTGTTTTTTTCTTCCTTAAAAAGCACCGATCTTTCTCGTTTCATTTGCTGTGGCCGTCGGAGGAGAAATGACCTGGACAAGGAAAAAGAATCCAAATCAAGCATTCCGCCCATGTTCGCTCGAAATTACCTAAATTCCTCTACGGATGCCTCCTGACCCTGAAAACCACATTAGAGGCCCTTTTTTACTGCCGCACACGGATGAAACCTCATGCTTGCACGGTGCGATGGAGGTGGTCGAGCTACCGTCCGTAACGCACGCTTAGCTCGCCTCTTCCGAGCTGTCAGTTACGAACTTGCGACCTCTTTAGATTTGGGGCGCTGCATGCGCGACTCGGCAGCCGCGTGGACTCAATGAAACATTTGTTCCGCAAGAATCCAATGCGTGCGATCATACCAGCACTAATGCACCGGATCCCATCTGAACTCCGCAGTTAGGCGTGCTTGGGCGAGAGTAGTACTAGGATGGGTGACTTCCTAGGAAGCCCTCGTGTTGCACCCCCTTTTCGTTGCTTTTTTCTTCCTTAAAAAGCACCGATCTTTCTCGTTTCATTTGCTGTGGCCGTCGGATGAGAACTGTCCAGGACTAGGAAAAAGCATCCAAATTAGGCCTTCCGCACATGTTCACTCGAAATTACCAAAATTCCCTTCCGGACGCCTCCTGGCCCTGAAAACCACATCAGAGGCCCTTTTTTTACTGCAACACACGGATGAAACCCCATGCTTGCGCAGGGCGATGAAGGGGTCGAGCGATCGTCCGTAACGCACTCTTAGCTCGCCGCTTCCGAGCTGTCAGTTGCGAACTTGCGACCTCTTTGTAGCAGGCATGCTGTATGCGCGACTCTGCGGCTGCGTACCCTCAATGAAACATTTTCTCTGCAAGAATCAATGGGTGCGATCATACCAGCACTATTGCAGCGGATCCCATCAGAACTCCGCAGTTAAGCGTGCTTGGGCAAGAGTAGTACTAGGATGGGTGACCTCCTCGGAAGTCCTCGTATTGCACCCCTTTTTCGTTGTTTTTTAGTTTCTTAAAAGCACCGATCCTTCTCGTTTCATTTGCAGTGGCCGTCGGAGGAGAACTGAGCAGGACGAGGAAAAAGAATCCAAATCAGGCCTTCCGCCCATGTTCGCTCGAAATTACCAAAATTCCCCTACGGACGCCTCCTGACCCTGAAAACCACATTAGAGTCCCTTTTTTACTGCAACACACGGATGAAACCTCTTGCTTGCACGGGGCGATGAAGGTGGTCGAGCTACCGTCCGTAACACATGTTTAGCTCGCCTCTTCCGAGCTGTCAGTTACGAACTTGCGACCTCTTTGGAGCTGGCGTGATGTATGCGCGACTCTGCGGCCGCGTTCCCTCAATCAAACATTTGTTCCGCAAGAATCCAATGGGTGCGATCATACCAGCACTAATGCACCGGATCCCCTCAGAACTCCGCAGTTGAGCGTGCTTGGGCGAGAGTAGTACTAGGATGGGTGACCTCCTGGAAGTCCTCGTGTTGCACCCCTTTTTTGTTGTTTTTTCTTCTTTAAAAAGCACCGATCCTTCTCGTTTCATTTGCTGTGGCCGTCGGAGGAGAACTGACCAGGACGAGGAAAAAGAATCCAAATCAGGCCTTCCGCCCATGTTCGCTCGAAATTACCAAAATTCCCCTACGGACGCCTCCTGGCCCTGAAAATCACATTAGAGGCCCTTTTTTACAGCAACACACGGATGAAACCTCATGCTTGCACGGGGCGATGAAGGTGGTCGAGCTACCGTCCGTAACGCACGCTTAGCTCGCCTCTTCCGAGCTGTCAGTTACGAACTTGCGACCTCTTTGGAGCTGGCGTGCTGTAGGCGCGACTCTACGGCCGCGTGCCCTTAATGAAACATTTGTTCCGCAAGAATCCAATGGGTGCGATCATACCAGCACTAATGCACCGGATCCCATCAGAACGCCGCAGTTTAGCGTGCTTGGGCGAGAGTAGTACTAGGATCGGTGACCTCCTGGGAAGTCCTCGTGTTGCACCCCTTTTTCGTTGCTTTTTACTTTCTTAAATGCACGGATCCTTCTCGTTTCATTTGCAGTGGCCGTATGATGGGAACTGACCAGGACGAGGAGAAAGCATCTAAGTTCGACCTTCCGCCATTGTTCACTCGAAATTTCCGAAATTCCCCAACGGACACCTCCTGGCCCTAAACCACATTAGAGGCCCCATTTTACTGCAACACACGGACGAAAGCCCATGCTTGCACGGGGCGATGAAGGGGTCGAGCGACCGCCCGTAACGCTCTCTTAGCTCGCCGCTTCCGCGCTGTCAGTTGCGAACTTACGACCTCTTTGGAGCAGGCGTGCTGTATGCGTGACTCTGCGGCTGCGAACCCTCAATGAAGCATTTGCCCCGCAAGAATCCAATGGGTGCGATCATACCAGCACTAATGCAGCGAATCCCATCAGAACTCCGCAGTTAAGCGTGCTTGGGCCAGAGTAGTACTAGGATGGGTGACCTCCTGGGAAGTCCTCGTGTTGCACCCCTTTTTCGTTGTTTTTTACTTTCTTAAAAGCACCGATCCTTCTCGTTTCATTTGCAGTGGTCATCGGATGACAACTGACCCAGACGAGGAAAAAGCATCCAAGTTAGACCTTCCGCCCTTGCTCACTCGAAATTTCCGAAATTCCCCAACGAATGCCTCCTGGCCCTGAAAACCACTTGAGAGCCCCCATTTTACTGCAACACGCGGACGAAATCCCATGCTTGCACGGGGCGATGCAGGGGGTCGAGCTACCGTCCGTAACGCTCGCTTCGCTCGCCTCTTCCGAACTGTCAGTTACGAACTTGCGACCTCTTTGGAGCTGGCGTGCTGTATGCGCGACTTTGCGGTCGCGTACCATTAATGAAACATTTGTTCCGCAAGAATCCATTGGGTGCGATCATACTAGCACTAATGCACCGGATCCCATCCGAACTCAGCAGTTAAGCGTGCTTAGGCGTGAGTAGTACTAGGATTGTTGACCTCCTGGGAAGTCCTTGTGCTGCACCCCTTTTTCGTCGTTTTTTCTTTATAAGAAGCAGCGATCTTTCTCGTTTCATTTGCTGTTGCCTTCGGATGAGAACTGACCGGGACAAGGAAAAAGAATCCAAATCAGGCCCTCCGCCCACGTTCACTCGAAATGATCGAAATTCCCATACGGACGACTCGTGGTCCTGAAAACCACATCAGAGGCACTTTTTCACCGCAACACACGGACGAAACCCCATGCATGCACGGGGCGGTGAATGTGGCCAAGCTACCGTCCGCAACGCACGGTTAGCTCGCCTCTTCCGAGCTGCCAGTTACGAACTTGCGACCTCTTTGGAGCTGGCGTGCTGTATGCGCGACTCTGCGGCCACGTTCCTTCCATGAAACATTTGTTCCGCAAGAATCCAATGGGTGCGATCATACCAGCACTAATGCACCGGATCCCATCAGAACTCCGCAGTTAAGTGTGCTTGGGCGAGAGTAGTACTAGGATGGGTGACATCCTGGGAAGTCCTCGTGTTGCACCCCTTTTTTGTAGTTTTTTTTTCCTTAAAAAGCACCGATCTTTCTCATTTCATTTGCTGTGGCTGTCGGAGGAGAACTGACCAGAACAAGGAAAAAGAATCCAAGTCAGGCCTTCCGCCCATGTTCGCTCAAAATTACCAAAATTCCCCTACGGACGCCTCCTGGCCCTGAAAACCACATTAGATGCCCTTTTTTACTGCAACACATGCACGAAACCTCATGCTTGCACGGGGCGATAACGTTGGTTGAGCTACCGTCTGTAACGCACGCTTAGCTCGCCTCTTCCGAGCTGTCAGTTACGAACTTGCGACCTCTTTGGAGCTGGCGTGTTGTATGCGCGACTCTGCGGCCGCATACCCTCAATGAAACATTTGTTCCGCAAGAATTCAATGGGTGCGATCATACCAGCACTAATGCACCGGATCCCATCAGAACTCCGCAGTTGAGCGTGCTTGGGCGAGAGTAGTACTGGGATGGGTGACCTCCTGGGAAGTCCTCGTGTTGCACCCCTTTTTCGTTGCTTTTTACTTTCCTAAAAGCACGGATCCTTCTCGTTTCATTTGCTGTGGCCGTCTGATGAGAACTGACCAGGACGAGGAAAAAGCATCCAAGTCCGACCTTCCGCCATTGTTCACTCGAAATTTCCGAAATTCCTCAGTGGACGCCTCCTGGCCCTGAAAACCACATTAGAGGCCCCATTTTACTACAACACACGGACGAAAGCCCATGCTTGCACGGGGCGATGAAGAGGTCGAGCGACCGTCCGTAACGCACTCTTAGCTCGCCGCTTCCGAGCTGTCAGTCACGAACTTGCGACCTCTTTGGAGTAGGCGTGCTGTATGCGCGACTCTCCGGCCGCGTACCTTCAATGAAACATTCGCACGGCAAGAATCCAATGGGTGCGATCATACCAGCACTAATGCAGCGGATCCCATTAGTACTCCGCAGTTAAGCATGCTTGGGCAAGAGTAGTACTACGATGGGTGACCTCCTGGGAAGTTCTCGTGTTGCACCCCTGTATCGTTGCTTTTACTTTCTCAAAAGCACCGATCCTTCTCGTTTCATTTGCTGTGGTCTTCAGATGAGAACTGACCAGGACGAGGAAAACGCATCCAAGTCCGACCTTCCGCCCTTGTTCCCTCGAAATTTCCGAAATTCCCCAACGGACGCCTCCTGGCCTTGAAAACCACTTGAGAGGCCCCATTTTACTGCAACACACGGACGAAACCGCATGCTTGCACGTGGCGATGCAGGGGGTCGAGCTACCGTCCGTAACGTACGCTTAGCTCACCTCTTCCGAGCTGTCAGTTACGAACTTGCGACCTCTTTGGAGCTTGCGTGCAGTGTGCGCGACCCTGCGGCCGCGTACCCTCAATGAAACATTTGTTCCGCAAGAATCCAATGGGTGCGATCATACCAGCACTAATGCACCGGATCCCATCAGAACTCCGCAGCTAAGCGTGCTTGGGCGAGAGCAGTGCTAGGATGGGTGACCTCCTGGGAAGTCCTCGTGTTGCACGCCTTTTTCGTTGCTTTTTACTTTCTTAAAAGGACGGATCCTTCTCGTTTCATTTGCTGTGGCCGTCGGAGGAAAACTGACCAGGACGAGGAAAAAGAATCCAAATCAGGCCTTCCGCCCATGTTCGCTCGAAATTACCAAAATTCCCCTACGGGCGCCTCCTGACCCGGAAAACCACATTAGAGGCCCTTTTTTACTGCAACACACGGATGAAACCTCATGTTTGCACGGGGCGATGAAGGTGGTCGAGCTACCGTCCGTAACGCACGCTTAGCTCGCCGCTTCCGAGCTGTCAGTGACGAACTTGCGACCTCTTTGGAGCTGGCGTGCTGTATGCGCGACTCGGCGGCCGCGTACCCTTAATGAAACATTTGTTCCGCAAGAATCCAATGGGTGCGATCATACCAGCACGAATGCACTGGATCCCATCAGAACTCCGCAGTTAAGCGTGCTTGGGCGAGAGTAGTACTAGGATCGGTGACCTCCTGGGAAGTCCTCGTTTTGCACCCCTTTTTCGTTGCTTTTTACTTTCTTAAATGCACGGATCCTTCTCGTTTCATTTGCTGTGGCCGTATGATGGGAACTGACTAGGACGAGGAAAAAGCATCCAAGTCCGACCTTCCGCCATTGTTCACTCGAAATTTCCGAAATTCCCCAACGGACGCCTCCTGGCCCTAAACCACATTAGAGGCCCCATTTTACTGCAGCACACGGACGAAAGCCCATGCTTGCACGGGGCGATGAAGGGGTCGAGCGACCGTCGGTAACGCACTCTTAGCTCGCCGCTTCCGAGCTGTCAGTTGCGAACTTGCGACCTCTTTGGAGCAGGCCTGCTGTATGTGCGACTCTGCGGCCGCGTACCCTCAATGAATCATTTGCTTCGCAAGAATCAAATGGGTGCGATCATACCAGCACTAATGCAGCGGATCCCATCAGAACTCCGCAGTTATGCGTGCTTGGGCAAGAGTAGTACTAGGATGGGTGACCTCCTCGGAAGTCCTCGTGTTGCACCCCTTTTTCGTTATTTTTTACTTTCTTAAAAGCACCAATCCTTCTCGTTTCATTTGCGGTGGTCATCGGATGACAACTGACCCGGACGAGGAAAAAGCATCCGAGTCCGACCTTCCGCACTTGTTCACTCGAAATTTCTGAAATTCCCCAACGGACGCCTCCTGGCCCTGAAAACCACTTGAGAGGCCCCATTTTGCAGCAACACACGGACGAAAGCCCATGCTTGCACGGGGCGATGCAGGGGGTCGAGCTACCGTCCGTAACGCACGCTTCGCTTGCCTCTTCCGAGCTGTCAGTTACGAACTTGCGACCTCTTTGGAGCTGGCGTGCTATATGCACGACTCTGCGGCCGCGTACCCTCAATGAAACATTTGTTCCGCAAGAATCCAATGGGTGCGATCATATTAGCACTAATGCACTGGATCCCATCAGAACTCCGCAGTTAAGCGTACTTAGGCGAGAGTAGTACTAGGATGGGTGACCTTCTAGGAAGTCCTCGTGTTGCACCCCTTTTTCGTCGTTTTTTCTTTCTTAAAAGCACCGATCTTTCTCGTTTCATTTGCTGTTGCCTTCGGGTGAGAACTGACCAGGACGAGGAAAAAGAATCCAAATCAGGCCCTCCACCCATGTTCACTCGAAATGACCGAAATTCCCCTACGGACGCCTCCTGGTCCTGAAAACCACATCAGAGGCACTTTTTCACTGCAACACACAGACGAAACCCCATGCATGCACGGGGCGGTGAATGTGGTCAAGCTACCGTCCGTAACGCACGCTTAGCTCGCCTCTTCCGACCTGTCAGTTACGAACTTGCGACCTCTTTGGAGCTGGCGTGCTGTATGCGCGACTCTGCGGCCGCGGAGCTAGCCGTGCTGTAGGGCGCGACTCTGCGGCCGCGTACCCTCAATGAAAACATTTGTTCCGCAAAGATCCAATGGGTGCGGTCATACCGGCACTAATGCACGGGATCCCATTAGAACTCCGCAGTTTAAGCGTGCTTGGCGAGAGTAGTACTAGGATGGGTGGACCTCCTGGAGGTCCCTCGTGTTGCACCAATTTTTTCGTTGCTTTTTACTTTCTTAAACAGCACGGATCCTTCTCGTTTCATTTGCTGTGGCCGTCTGATGAGAACTGACCGCCAGGACGAGGAAAAAGCATCCAAGTTCGACCTTCCGCCATTGTTCACTCGAAATTTCCGAAATTCACCAGCGGACGCCTCCTGGCCCTGAAATCCACATTAGATGCCCCATTTTACTGCAACACATGGACGAAAGCCCCTGCTTGCACGGGGCGATGAAGGGGTCGAGCGACCGTCCGTAACGCACTCTCAGCTCGCCGCTTCCGAGCTGTCAGTTACGAACTTGCGACCTCTTTGGAGCTGCGTGACTGTATGCGCGACTCTGCGCCTCCGCGTACCTCAATGAAACATTTGCTCCGCAAGATCAATGGGGCGATCATGCCAGCACTAATGCAGCGGATCCCATCAGAACTCCGCAGTTAAGCGTGCTTGGGCAAGAGTAGTACTAGGATGGGTGACCTCTTGTGAAGTCCTCGTGTTGCACCCCTTTTTCGTTGTTTTTTACTTTCTTAAAAGCACCGATCCTTCTCGTTTCATTTGCAATGGTCATCGGATGACAACTGACCCAGATGAGGAAAAAGCATCCAAATCCGACCTTCCGCCCTTGTTCACTCGAAATTTCCGAAATTCCCCAACGGATCCGCCGTGGCCCTGAAACACTTGAGAGGCCCCATTTACTGCAAAACCACACGGATGAAAACCCCATGCTGACGGTGCGATGAAGGTGGTCGAGCTTTTACCGTCCGTAACGGACGCTTCGCTCACCTCTCGAGCCGTAGTTACGAACTTGCGACTCTTGGGAGCTGGCGTGCTGTATGCGCGAACTGTGGGCCGCGTACCCTCAATGAAACATTTGTTTCCGCAAAGAATCCAACGGGTGCGATCATACTAGCACTAATGCACCGGATCCCATTAGAACTCCGCAGTTAAGCGTGCTTAGACGAGAGTAGTGCTAGGATGCGTGACCTCCTGGGAAGTCCTTCTGCTGCTCCCCTTTTTCGTCGGTTTTTCTTTCTAAAAAGCAGCGATCTTTCTCGTTTCATTTGCTGTTGCCTTCGGATGAGAACTGACCGGGACGAGGAAAAAGAATCCAAATCAGGCCCTCCGCCCACGTTCACTCGAAATGATCGAAATTCCCATACGGACGCCTCGTGGTCCTGAAAACCACATCAGAGGCACTTTTTCACTGCAACACACGGACGAAACCCCATGCATGCACGGGGCGGTGAATGTGGTCAAGCTACCGTCCGCAACGCACGGTTAGCTCGCCTCTTCCGAGCTGCCAGTTACGAACTTGCGACCTCTTTAGAGCTGGCGTGCTGTATGCGCGACTCTGCGGCCGCGTTCCTTCCATGAAACATTTGTTCCGCAAGAATCCAATGGGTGCGATCATACCAGCACTAATGCACCGGATCCCATCAGAACTCCGCAGTTAAGCGTGCTTGTGCGACAGTAGTACTAGGATGGGTGACATCCTGGGAAGTCCTTGTGTTGCACCCCTTTTTGTTGTTTTTTTCTTCCTTAAAAAGCACCGATCTTTCTCGTTTCATTTGCTGTGGCCGTCGGAGGAGAACTGACCAGAATGAGGAAAAAGAATCCAAGTCAGGCCTTCCGCCCATGTTCGCTCGAAATTACCAAAATTCCCCTATGGACGCCTCCTGGCCCTGAAAACCACATTAGATGCCCTTTTTTACAGCAACACACGGATGAAACCTCATGCTTGCACGGGGCGATAACGGTGGTCGAGCTACCGTCCGCAACGCACGCTTAGCTCGCCTCTTCCGAGCTGTCAGTTACGAACTTGCGACCTCTTTGAAGCTGGCGTGTTGTATGCGCGACTCTGCGGCCGCGTACCCTCAATGAAACATTTCTTCCGCAAGAATTCAATGGGTGCGATCATACCAGCACTAATGCACCGGATCCCATCAGAACTCCGCTGTTAAGCGTGCTTGGGCCAGAGTAGTACTAGGATGGGTGACTTCCTGGGAAGTCCTCGTGTTGCACCCCTTTTTCGTTGCTTTTTACTTTCTTAAAAGCACGGATCCTTCTCGTTTCATTTGCTGTGGCCGTCCGATGAGAACTGACCGGGATGAGGAAAAAGCATCCAAGTCCGACCTTACGCCCTTGTTCACTCGAAATTTCCGAAATTCCCCAACGGACGCCTCCAAGCCCTGAAAACCACATTAGAGGCCCCATCTTACGGCAACGCACGGACGAAAGCCCATGCTTGCACGGGGCGATGAAGGGGTCGAGCGACCGTCCGTAACGCACTCTTAGCTCGCCGCTTCCGAGCTGTCAGTTACGAACTTGCGACCTCTTTGGATTTGGGGCGCTGCATGCACGAGTCGGCAGCCGCCTGGACTCAATGAAACATTTGTTCCGCAAGAATCTAATGGGGGCAATCATACCTGCAATAATGCACCGGATGCCATCAGAACTCCGCAGTTAAGCGTGCTTGGGCGAGAGTAGTACTAGGATGGGTGACCTCATGGGAAGTCCTCGTATTGCACCCCCTTTTTGTTGCTTTTTACTTTCTTAAAAGCACGGATCCTTCTCGTTTCATTTGCTGTGGCCGTCTGACGAGAACTGACCAGGACGAGGAAAAAGCATCCAAGTCCGACCTTCCGCCATTATTCACTCGAAATTTTCGAAATTCCTCAGCGGACGCCTCCTGGCCCTGAAAACCACATTAGAGGCCCCATTTTACTGCAACGCACGGACGAAACCCCATGCATGCACGGGGCGATGAAGGTGGTCGAGCTTCCGTCCGTAACGCACGCTTAGCTCGCCTCTTCCGAGTTGTCAGTTACGAACTTGCGACCTCTTTGGAGCCGACGTGCTTTATGCGCAACTCAGCGGCCGCGTACCCTCAATAAAACATTTGTTCCGCAAGAATTCAATGGGTGCGATCATACCAGCACTCATGCACGGGATCCCATCAGAACTTCGCAGTTCAGCGTGCTTGGGCGAGAGTAGTACTGGGATGGGTGACCTCCTGGGAAGTCCTCGTGTTGCACCCCTATTTCGTTGTTTTTTCTTTCTCAAAACCACCGATCTTTCTCGTTTCATTTGCTGCGGCCGCCGGATGAGGACTGACCAGGACGAGGAAAAAGCTTCCAAATCAGGCTTCCGCCCATGGTTCGCTCGAAATACCAAAATTCCCCCACGGACGCCTCCTGGCCCTGAAAACCACATTAGATGCCCTTTTTTACTGCAACACACGGATGAAACCTCATGCTTGCACGGGGCGATAAAGGTGGTCGAGCTACCGTCCGTAACACACGCTTAGCTCGCCTCTTCCGAGCTGTCAGTTATGAACTTGCGATCTCTTTGGAGATGGCGTGCTGTATGTGCGACTCTGCGGCCGCGTTCCCTCAATGAAACATTTGTTTCGCAGGAATCCAATGGGTGCGATCATACCAGCACTAATGCACCGGATCCCATCAGAACTCCGCAGTTAAGCGTGCTTGGGCGAGAGCAGTACAAGGATGGGTGACCTCCTGGGAAGTCCTCATGTTACACCCCTTTTTTGTTGCTTTTTACTTTCTTAAAAGGACGGATCCTTCTCGTTTCATTTGCTGCGGCCGTCTGATGAGAACTGACCAGGACGAGGAAAAAGCATCCAAGTCCGACCTTCTGCCATTGTTCACTCGAAATTTCCGAAATTCCCCAGCGGACGCCTCCTGGCCCTGAAAACCACATTAGAGGCCCCATTTTACTGCGACATACGGACGAAAGCCCATGCTTGCACGGGGCGATGAAGGGGTCGAGCGACCGTCCGTAACGCACTCTTAGCTCGCCGCTTCCGAGCTGTCAGTTACGAACTTGCGACCTCTTTAGATTTGGGGCGCTGCATGCACGAGTCGGCAGCCGCGTGGACTCAATGAAACATTCGTTCCGCAAGAATCTAATGGGGGCGATCATACCTGCACTAATGCACCGGATGCCATCAGAACTCCGCAGTTAAGCGTGCTTGGGCGAGAGTAGTACTAGGATGGGTGACTTCCTGGGAAGTCCTCGTGTTGCACCCCTTTTTCGTTGCTTTTTTACTTTCTTAAAAGCACGGATCCTTCTCGTTTCATTTGCTGTGGCCGTCTGATGAGAACTGACCAGGACGAGGAAAAAGCATCCAAGTACGACCTTCCGCCATTGTTCGGTCGAAATTTCCGAAATTCCCCAGCGGACGCTTCCTGGCCCTGAAAACCACATTAGAGGCGCCATTTTACTGCAACACACGGACGAAAGCCCATGCTTGCACAGGGCGATGAAGGGGTCGAGCGACCGTCCGTAACGCACTCTTAGCTCGCCGCTTCCGAGCTGTCAGTTACGAACTTGCGACCTCTTTGGAGCTGGCGTGCTGTATGCGCGACTCTGCGGCCGCGTACCCTCAACGAAACATTTGCTCCGCAAGAATCCAATGGGTGCGATCATACCAGCACTAATGCAGCGGATCCCATCAGAACTCCGCAGGTAAGCGTGCTTGGGCAAGAGTAGTACTAGGATGGGTGACCTCCTCGGAAGTCCTCGTGTTGCACCCCTTTTTCGTTGTTTTTTACTTTCTTAAAAGCACCGATCCTTCTCGTTTCATTTGCTGTGGTCATTGGATGACAATTGACTAGGACGAGGAAAAAGCATCCAAGTCCGACCTTCCGCCCTTGTTCGCTCGAAATTTCCGAAATTCCCCAACAGACGCCTCCTAGCCCTGAAAACCACTTGAGAGGCCCCATTTTACTGCAACACACGGGCCAAAGCCCATGCTTGCACGGGGCGATGCAGGGGGTCGAGCTACCGTCCGTAACGCACGCTTAGTTCGCCTCTTTCGAGCTGTCAGTTACGAACTTGCGACCTCTTTGGAGCTAGCGTACTGTATGCGCGACTCTGCGTCCGCGTAACCTCAATGAAACATTTGTTCCGCAAGAATCCAATGGGTGCGATCATACCAGCACTAATGCACCGGATCCCATCAGAACTCCGCAGTTAAGCGTGCCTGGGCGAGAGTAGTACAAGGATGGGTGCCCTCCTGGGAAGTCCCCGTGTTGCACCCCTTTTTTGTTGTTTTTTTCTTCCTTAAAAAGCACCGATCTTTCTCGTTTCATTTGTTGTGGCCGTCGGAGGAGAACTGACCAGGTCGAGGAAAAAGAATCCAAATCAGGCCCTCCGCCCATTGGGTGCGATCATACTAGCACTAATGCACCGGATCCCATCAGAACTCCGCAGTTAAGCGTGCTTAGGCGAGAGTAGTACTAGGATGGTTGACCTCCTGGGAAGTCCTGGTGCTGTACCCCTTTTTCGTCGTTTTTTCTTTCTAAAAAGCAGCGATCATTCTCGTTTCATTTGCTGTTGCCTTCGGATGAGAACTGACCGGTACGAGGAAAAAGAATCCAAATCAGGCCCTCCGCCCACGGTCACTCGAAATGATCGAAATTCCCATACGGACGCCTCGTGGTCCTGAAAACCACATCAGAGGCACTTTTTCACTCCAACACACGGACGAAACCCCATGCATGCACGGGGCGGTGAATGTGGCCAAGCCACCGTCCGCAACGCACGGTTAGCTCGCCTCTTCCGAGCTGCCAGTTACGAACTTGCGACCTCTTTGGAGCTGGCGTGCTGTATGCGCGACTCTGCGGCCGCGTTCCCTCAATGAAACATTTGTTCCGCAAGAATCCAATGGGTGCAACCATACCAGCACTAGTGCACCGGATCCCATTAGAACTCCGCAGTTAAGCGTGCTTGGGCATGAGTAGTACTAGGATGGGTGACCTCCTGGGAAGTCCTCGTGTTGCACCCCTTTTTTGTTGTTTTTTTCTTCCTTAAAAAGCACCGATCTTTCTCGTTTCATTTGCTGTGGCCGTCGGAGGAGAACTGACCAGAACGAGGAAAAAGAATCCAAGTCAGGCCTTCCGCCCATGTTCGCTCGAAATTACCAAAATTCCCCTACGGACGCCTTCTGGCCCTGAAAACCACATTAGATGCCCTTTTTTACTGCAACACACGGATGAAACCTCATGCTTGCACGGGGCGATAACGTTGGTCGAGCTACCGTCCGTAACGCACGCTTAGCTCGCCTCTTCCGAGCTGTCAGTTACGAACTTGCGACCTCTTTGCAGCTGGCGTGTTGTATGCGCGACTCTGCGGCCGCGTACCCTCAATGAAACATTTGTTCCGCAAGAATCTAATGGGGGCGATCATACCTGCACTAATGCGCCGGATCCCATCAGAGCTCCGCAGTTAAGCGTGCTTGGGCGAGAGTAGTACTAGGATGGGTGACTTCCTGGGAAGTCCTCGTATTGCACCCCTTTTTCGTTGCTTTTTGCTTTCTTAAAAGTACGGATCCTTCTCGTTTCATTTGCTGTGGCTGTCTCATGAGAACTGACCAGGACGAGGAAAAAGCATCCAAGTCCGACCTTCCGCCATTGTTCACTCGAAATTTCCGAAATTCCACAGCGGACGCCTCCTGGCCCTGAAAACCACATTAGAGGCCCCATTTTACTGCAACACACGGACGAAAGCCCATGCTTGCACGGGGCGATGAAGAGGTCGAGCGACCGTCCATAACGCACTCTTAGCTCGCCGCTTCCGAGCTGTCAGTTGCGAACTTGCGACCTCTTTGGAGCAGGCGTGCTATATGCGCGACTCTGCGGCCGCGTACCCTCAATGAAACATTTGCACCGCAAGAATCCAATGGGTGTGATCATACCAGCACTAATGCAGCGGATCCCATCAGTACTCCGCAGTTAAGCATGCTTGGGCAAGAGTAGTACTACGATGGGTGACCTCCTGTGAAGTCCTCGTGTTGCACCCCTGTATCGTTGCTTTTACTTTCTCAAAAGCACCGATCCTTCTCGTTTCATTTGCTGTGGTCTTCAGATGAGAACTGACCAAGACGAGGAAAACGCATCCAAGTCCGACCTTCCGCCCTTGTTCCCTCGAAATTTCCGAAATTCCCCAACGGACGCCTCCTGGCCTTGAAAACCACTTGAGAGGCCCCATTTTACTGCAACACACGGACGAAAGCGCATGCTTGCACGTGGCGATGCAGGGGGTCGAGCTACCGTCCGTAACGTACGCTTAGCTCACCTCTTCCGAGCTGTCAGTTACGAACTTGCGACCTCTTTAGAGCTGGCGTGCTGTATGCGCAACTCTGCGGCCGCGTACCCTCAATGAAACATTTGTTCCGCAAGAATCCAATGGGTGCGATCATACTAGCACTAATGCACCGGATCCCATCAGAACTCTGCAGTTAAGCGTGCTAGGGCAAGAGTAGTACTAGGATGGGTAACCTCCTGGGAAGTCCTCGTGTTGCACCCCTTTTTCGTCGTTTTTTCTTTCTTAAAAGCACCGATCTTTCTCGTTTCATTTGTTGTTGCCTTCGGATGAGAACTGACCAGGACGAGGAGAAAGAATCCAAATCAGGCCCTCCGCCCATGTTCACTCGAAATGACCGAAATTCCCCTACGGACGCCTCCGGGTCCTGAAAACCACATCAGAGGCCCTTTTTCACTGTAACACACGGACGAAACCCCATGCATGCACGGGGCGGTGAATGTGGTCAAGCTACCGTCCGTAACGCACACTTAGCTCCCCTCTTCCGAGCTGTCAGTTATGAACTTGCGACCTCTTTGGAGCTGGCGTGCTGTACGCGCGACCCTGCGGCCGCGTTCCCTCAATGAAACATTTGTTCCGCAAAAATCCAATGGGTGCGATCATACCAGCACTAATGCACCGGATCCCATCAGAACTCCGCAGTTAAGCGTGCTTGGGCGAGAGTAGTACTAGGATGGGTGACCTCCTGGGAAGTCCTCGTGTTGCACCCCTTTTTCGTCGTTTTCTCTTTCTAAAAAGCGCCGATCTTTCTCGTTTCATTTGCTGTTGCCATGGGTTGAGAACTGACCAGGACGAGGAAAAAAGATCCAAATCAGGCCCTCCGCCCATGTTCACTCGAAATGACCGAAATTCCCCTACGGACGCCTCCTGGTCCTGAAAACCACATCAGAGGCCCTTTTTCACTGCAACACATGGACGAAACCCCATGCATGCACGGGGCGGTGAATGTGGTCAAGCTACCGTCCGCAACGCACGGTTAGCTCGCCTCTTCCGAGCTGCCAGTTACGAACTTGCGACCTCTTTGGAGCTGGCGTGCTGTATGCGCGACTCTGCGGCCGCGTTCCTTCCATGAAACATTTGTTCCGCAAGAATCCAATGGGTGCGATCATACCAGCACTAATGCACCGGATCCCATCAGAACTCCGCAGTTAAGCGTGCTTGGGCGAGAGTGGTACTGGGATAGGTGTCCTCCTGGGAAGTCCTCGTGTTGCACCCCTTCTTCGTTATTTTTTTTCTTCCTTAAAAAGCACCGATCTTTCTCGTTTCATTTGTTGTGGCCGTCAGAGGAGAACTGACCAGAACGAGGAAAAAGAATCCAAATCAGGCCTTCTGCCCATGTTCGCTTGAAATTACCAAAATTCCCCTGCGGACTCTTCCTGGCCCTGAAAACCACATTAGAGGCCCTTTTTTACTGCAACACACGGATGAAACATCATGCTTGCACTGGGGATGAAGGTGGTCGAGCTACCGTCCGCAACGCACGCTTAGCTCGCCTCTTCCGAGCTGTCAGTTACGAACTTGCGACCTCTTTGGAGCTGGCGTGATGTATGCGCGACTCTGCGGCCGTGTTCCCTCAATGAAACATTTGTTCCGCAAGAATCCAATGGGTGCGATCGCACCAGCAGTAATGCACCGGATCCCATCAGAACTCCGCAGTTGAGCGTGCTTGGGCGAGAGTAGTACTAGGATGGGTGACCTCCTGGGAAGTCCTCGTGTTGCACCCCTTTTTTGTTGTTTTTGTCTTCCTTAAAAAGCACCGATCCTTCTCGTTTCATTTGCTGTGACCGCTGGAGGAGAACTGACCAGGACGAGGAAAAAGAATCCAAATCAGGCTTTCCGCCCATGTTCGCTCGAAATTACCAAAATTCCACTACGGACGCCTCCTGACCCTGAAAACCACATTAGAGACCCTTTTTTACTGCAACACACGGATGAAACCTCATGCTTGCACGGGGCGATGAAGGTGGTCGAGCTACCGTCCGTAACGCACGCTTAGCTCGCCTCTTCCGAGCCGTCAGTTACGAACTTGCGACCTCTTTGGAGCTGGCGTGCTGTATGCGCGACTTTGCGGCTGCGTACCCTCAATGAAACATTTGTTCCGCAAGAATCCATTGGGTGCGATCATACTAGCACTAATGCACCGGATCCCATCAAAACTCCGCAGTTAAGCGTGCTTGGCGAGAGTAGCACTAGGATGGTTGACCTCCTGGGAAGTCCTTGTGTTGCACCCCTTTTTCGTTGTGTTTTCTTTCTAAAAAGCAGCGATCTTTCTCGTTTCATTTGCTGTTGCCTTCGGATGAGAACTGACCGGGACGAGGAAAAAGAATCCAAATCAGGCCCTCCGCCCACGTTCACTCGAAATGACCGAAATTCCCATACGGACGCCTCCTGGTCCTGAAAACCACATCAGAGGCACTTTTTCGCTGCAACACACGGACGAAACCCCATGCATGCACGGGGCGGTGAATGTGGCAAAGCTACTGTCCGCAACGCACGGTTAGCTCGCCTCTTCCGAGCTGCCAGTCACGAACTTGCAACCTCTTTGGAGCTGGCGTGCTGTGTGCGTGACTCTGCGGCCGCGTTCCCTCAATGAAACATTTGTTCCGCAAGAATCCAATGGGGGCGATCATACCAGCACTAATGCACCGGATTCCAACAGAACTCCGCAGTTAAGCGTGCTTGGGCGAGAGTAGTACTAGGATGGGTGACCTCCTGGGAAGTCCTCGGGTTGCACCCCTTTTTTGTTGTTTTTTTCTTCCTTAAAAAGCACCGATCTTTCTCGTTTCATTTGCTGTGGCCGTCGGAGGAGAACTGACCAGAATGAGGAAAAAGAATCCAAGTCAGGCCTTCCGCCCATGTTCGCTCGAAATTACCAAAATTCCCCTACGGACGCCTCCTAGCCCTGAAAACCACATTAGATGCCCTTTTTTACTGCAACACACGGATGAAACCTCATGCTTGCACGGGGCGATAACGGTGGTGGAGCTACCGTCCGTAACGCACGCTTAGCTCGCCTCTTCCGAGCTGTCAGTTACGAACTTGCGACCTCTTTGGTGCTGGCGTGCTGCATGCGCGACTCTGCGGACGCGTACCCTCAATGAAACATTTGTTCCGTAGGAATTCAATGGGTGCGATCATACCAGCACCAATGCACCGGATCCCATCAGAACTCCGCAGTTAAGCGTGCTTGGGCGAGAGTAGTACCAGGATGGGTGACCTCCTCTGAAGTCCTCGTGCTGCACCCCTTTTTCGTTGCTTTTTTACTTTCTTAAAAGCACGGATCCTTCTCGTTTCATTTGCTGTGGCCGTCTGATGAGAACTGACCAGGACGAGGAAAAAGCATCCAAGTCCGACCTTCCGCCATTGTTCGCTCGAAATTTCCGAAATTCCCCAACGGACGCCTCCTGGCCCTAAACCACATTAGAGGCCCCATTTTACTGCAACACACGGACGAAAGCCCATGCTTGCACGAGGCTATGAAGGGGTCGAGCGACCGTCCGTAACGCACTCTTAGCTCGCCGCTTCCGAGCTGCCAGTTGCGAACTTGCGACCTCTTTGGAGCAGGCGTGCTGTATGCACGGCTCTGCGGCCGCGTACCCTTAATGAAGCATTTGCTCCGCAAGAATCCAATGGGTGCGATCATACCAGCACTAATGCAGCGGATCCCATCAGAACTCCGCAGTTAAGCGTGCTTGGGCAAGAGTAGTGCTAGGATGGGTGACCTCCTGTGAAGTCCTCGTGTCGCACCCCTTTATCGTTGTTTTCTACTTTCTTAAAAGCAACGATCCTTCTCGTTTCATTTGCTGTGGTCATCGGATGAGAACTGACCAGGACGAGGAAAAAGCATCCTAGTCCGACCTTCCGCCCTTGTTCCTTCGAAATTTCGGAAATTCCCCAACGTACGCCTCCTGGCCCTGAAAACCACTTGAGAGGCCCCATTTTACTGCAACACACGGACGAAAGCCCATGCTTGCACGGGGCGATCCAGGGGGTCGAGCTACCGTCCGTAACGTGTGCTTAGCTCCCCTCTTCTGAGCTGTCAGTTACGAACTTGCGACCTCTTTGGAGATGGCGTGCTGTATGCGCGACTCTGCAGTCGCGTACCCTCAATGAAACATTTGTTCCACAAGAATCCAATGGGTGCGATCATACCAGCACTAATGCACCGGATCCCATCAGAACTCCGCAGTTAAGCGTGCTTGGGCGAGAGTAGTACTAGGATGGGTGACTTCCTGGGAAATCCTCGTGTTGCACCCCTTTTTTGTTATTTTTTTCTTCCTTAAAAAGCACCGATCTTTCTCGTTTCATTTGCTGTGGCCGTCGGAGGAGAACTGACCAAAACGAGGAAAAAGAATCCAAATCAGGCCTTCCGCCCATGTTCGCTCGAAATTACCAAAATTCCCCTACGGACGCTTCCTGGCCCTGAAAACCACATGAGAGACCCTTTTTTACTGCAACACACGGATGCAACCTCATGCTTGCACGGGGGATGAAGGTGGTCGAGCTACCGTCCGCAACGCACGCTTAGCTCGCCTCTTCCGAGCTGTCAGTTACGAACTTGCGCCCTCTTTGGAGCTGGCGTGCAGTATGCGCGACTCTGCAGCCGCGTACCCTCAACGAAACATTTGTTCCGCAAGAATCCAATGGGTGCGATCATACCAGCACTAAAGCACCGGATCCCATCAGAACTCCGCAGTTATGCGTGCTTGGGCGAGAGTAGTACTAGGATGGGTGGCCTCCTGGGAAGTCCTCGTGTTGCACCCCTTTTTGTTGTTTTCTTCTTCCTTAAAAAGCACCGATCTTTCTCGTTTCATTTGCTGTGGCCGTCGGAGGAGAACTGACCAGAATGAGGAAAAAGAATCCAAATCAAGCCTCCCGCCCATGTTCGCTCGAAATTACCAAATTTCCCCTACGGACGCCTCCTGGCCCTGAAAACCACATTAGAGGCCCTTTTCTACTGCAACACACGGATGAAACCTCATGCTTGCACGGGGCGATGAAGGTGGTCGAGCTGCCGTCCGTAACGCACGCTTAGCTCGCCTCTTCCGAGCTGTCAGTTACGAACTTGCGACCTCTTTGGAGCTGGCGTGCTGTACGCGCGACTCTGTCGCCGCGTACCCTCAATGAAACATTTGTTCCGCAAGAATCCAATGGGTGCGATCATACCAGCACTAATGCAACGGATCCCATCAGAACTCCGTAGTTAAGCGTGCTTGGGCGAGTGTTGTACCAGGATGGGTGACCTCCTGGGAAGTCCTCGTGCTGCACCCCTTTTTCGTTGCTTTTTACTTTCTTAAAAGCACAGATCCTTCTCGTTTCATTTGCTGTGGCCGTCTGATGAGAACTGACCAGGACGAGGAAAAGCATCCAAGTCCGACCTTCCGCCCTTGTTCACTCGAAATTTCCGAAATTCCCCAACGGACGCCTCCTGGCCCTAAAAACCACCGGAGAGGCCCCATTTTACTGCAACACACGGACGAAAGCCCATGCTTGCACGGGGCGATGTAGGGGGTCGAGCTACCGTCCGTAACGCACGCTTAGCTCGCCTCTTCCGAGCTGTCAGTTACGAACTTGCGACCTCTTTGGAGCAGGCGTGCTGTATGCGCGACTCTGCGGCCACGTACCCTCAATGAAACATTTGTTCCGCAAGAATCCAATGGGTGCGATCATACCAGCACTAATGCACCGGATCCCATCAGAACTCCGCAGTTAGGCGTGCTTGGGCGAGAGTAGTACTAGGATGGGTGACCTCCTGGGAAGTCCTCGTGTTGCACCCCTTTTTCGTTGCTTTTTACTTTCTTGAAAGCACCGATCCTTCTCGTTTCATTTGCTGTGGCCGTCGGATGAGAACTGACCAGGACGAGGAAAAAGCATCCAAGTCCGACCTTCCGCCCTTGTTCACCCGAAATTTCCGAAATTCCCCAACGGACGCCTCCTGGCCCGGAAAACGACATTAGAGGCCCCATTTTACGGCAACACACGGACGAAAGCCCATGCTTGCACGGGGCGATGAAGGGGTCGAGCGACCGTCCGTAACGCACACTTAGCTCGCCGCTTCCGAGCTGTCAGTTGCGAACTTGCGACCTCTTTGGAGCAGGCGTGCTGTATGCGCGACTCTGCGGCCGCGTACCCTCAATGAAACATTTGCTCCACAAGAATCCAATGGGTGCGATCATACCAGCACTAATGCATCGGATCCCATCAGAACTCCGCAGTTAAGCGTGCTTGGGCAAGAGTAGTACTAGGATGGGTGACCTCCTGGGAAGTCCTCGTGTTGCACCCCTTTTTCGTTGTTTTTTACTTTCTTAAAAGCACCGATCCTTCTCGTTTCATTTGCAGTGGTCATCGGATGACAACTGACCCAGATGAGGAAAAAGCATCCAAATCCGACCTTCCGCCCTTGTTCACTCGAAATTTCCGAAATTCCCCAACGGAGGCCTCCTGGCCCTGAAAACCACTTGAGAGGCCCCATTTTACTGCAACACACGGACGAAAGCCCATGCTTGCACGGGGCGATGAAGGGGTCGAGTGACCGTCCGTAACGCACTCTTAGCTCGCCGCTTCCGAGCTGTCAGTTACGAACTTGCGACCTCTTTAGATTTGGGGCGCTGCATGCACGAGTCGGCGGCCGCGTGGACTCAATGAAACATTTGTTCCGCAAGAATCTAATGGGGGCGATCATACCTGCCCTAATGCACCGGATGCCATCAGAACTCCGCAGTCAAGCGTGCTTGGGCGAGAGTAGTACTAGGATGGCTGACCTCCTGGGAAGTCCTCGTGTTGCACCCCTTTTTTGTTGTTTTTTTCTTCCTTAAAAAGCACCGATCTTTCTCGTTTCATTTGCTGTGGCCGTCGGAGGAGAACTTACCAAAACGAGGAAAAAGAATCCAAGTCAAGCCTTCCGCCCATGTTCGCTCGAAATTACCAAAATTCCCCTACGGACGCCTCCTGGCCCTGAAAACCACATTAGATGCCCTTTTTTACTGCAACACACGGATGAAACCTCATGCTTGCACGGGGCGATAACGGTGGCCGAGCTACCGCCCGTAATGCACGCTTAGCTCGCCTCTTCCGAGCTGTCAGTTACGAACTTGCGACCTCTTTGGAG